>JAPSES010129888.1:0-15575 GCA_029822895.1 Maxillicosta whitleyi
GCAGTGGAAGTCCTGTTTTCTCATATAGTGTCTTCAAATGTGTGACCTGAACTGTGCTGCTTGGTGGAGGTTTGCGCCCTCCGAGGGCTTTTCTAGTTTTATCCATGTAAATGCAACCGTTCTGTGCTCGAGTGCTGCACCCGAGTCCAGTTGAGAAGGTAGTCTTGGGTCGGACTCCCCCTTCTCCAGCACAGTACGTTGCCATGCGAATGCGATCTATGCCCTAGTTCAGAAGTGACTTAATCACCGCTCCAACAATGGAAAGCGGGTAATTCCCCACAAGACTATAGAGGCACTCCTGTTGTCTTATGTAAAAGCCTTGGATCCACGTGGCCCAGGCTCGCCTTATCAACTGAACCACTCGGTGATATATCAGGAACAACAAAGGTCACTCTGCTTCTCTTTGCCTCAAACAGGCTAACAGACAGGTAAGGGTTTGTTTTCTTTTGACTTCCGTATTTGTAGGATAGTGACAGAATTCCTTCCACACTTGCTCTTTCTACTGTTTCAGTTCTGTAATATTCATTCGTACTCTGGCATGGGCCGTGGTACACGCTTGTAAACACAACATTTGTGGGAAAGGTGTGAACATATCTAAGTACGGTACTGACTCGACTATGCTGTATGAAAACACCCTTATTCTCAAACGTGTTGAAGAGCAAGTGTTAAATTTGGGGCTAAAATTGTAAAGAATGAACAGTTTTTTCCAATGATGGTCTGCCAGTTTTCTAGCTGTGGTATAGTCACAATCATTGTAAGTAACTGTAATTGAAACTGACACATAAAACCAGTTAATTTTGCCAGCTGGAAGTGGAGGATCTAGCATTTTTGTTGAATGAACATTTAGCTACAGGAGTTATGGGAAAAGTTTAAAACCAAAAAACATTTATATTGTTAGTCTAGGTCAGAGTTCTGCATAAATGACCAGTTATTATTGGCAATTGTCTTGTATAGTATTATATTGCACTGGTAACCCAACCATTCCGACGCGATATACACTTGATAAGCTGGTATCTGGGACAAATTAAACTATAACACACTAAACATTTTCTTCAGTCAGATAATTCATCCATATTAATAATCCATATTAATTACCACATAGTCACTTTTGGAGGTTTTTCATAATGTATAGTGCTTAAATGGTTTAAAAGCCCTCTGACCCGCCTTGCAGGCATTCCAACAGAAGTACTACTCACTAAATTAGTATCAAGTATCAGAGTGTGAGCTTTTACTCAAAGTTAAGGACCTCTGGGCTGAGCATTTGGCAGTGGATGGTCGGAGGTCATGTCTGAATAACATGAATACAATGTAAAAGGAAATAAGTAATGGGTTTATTCACCTGAAAATAATCCACAGATGGACCACCAGTCCTCACAACAGCTGTACAAATGGAAAGTGATCCTGATGGGCTCCTGCTGGAGCTATGAAGGAAACACTACTTCCATCCTAGATATACTTTGGGCATGTCCGGCACTTAAGGATTGTTGGAATAATGTCCACCTGATTATCTTTGAAGTCCTTAATAAAACAGTTGAAATGTCTGCAAAACTGTCTATCTGAAGTTCAACCATTGACCCCCAACATGCTAAAATTCTTCCTTTGAAACTAGATGGATTATTTTGGCTCTTACAACCAAACGGATACTACAGAGATGCTGGAAGGCAAATATTCACCTACTTATAAGCAATGAACTGTAACAAAGGCAAAGTCATGCTGCTTGTGAGAGAGTCACATATTGTCCTCTAAATAAGACTCATTAGTTTGTTTACTTGGGTAAACCTTGCAACTGAAAGGTCAATTTAGTAATTTAGTATTATGAGCAAAGCAATGGTATTAGGTTTGGCCAGAAACAGTGTGGTGGTCCCTTCTAAAACTCATATATTTACTTTGAACTTTTTGTGTTGATGGACTTCATAGATATTTGATAGCAAAAGAAAATAATCACTTTTCTTCTCTTGAGCACAGGATACAGTGCCTTTGCTAAAAAAGTGCCAATGAAAAGTTGTTTTGGCAAAATATTTCTATATCGGCCATGATATTAACATGACCAAAACTTTGCCACAGGTAACATCACATAAAAAGACACGTGTCTTGGTCAAAGCTTTCTCAATCATCCCTCCTGTTTTGCTGTATTTGGAAGATTTTTGGTCGATCTCTGGGCAAGAAGTTATCCAATAACAGCATCACACAGGGAATTATCATTAAACTTGACAAGTAATCATCAAATCTGGCTCTCAAATGTCTTAAACATTCCAAAGACACAATAAAGGACATTGTTATGTTTGCTTTTGAAATCTTTGCTAAGAATTTGTGTGTAACATTTTAACATAACAAAGACCTCAATGAGTGGAGCTACCAACTATTACTCGTGGGTGGAAGGATTCCGGTATGAGCTTTAGCATCTTGAGCAGAAATATTAGTCACAGAGAAATGTTAGTGTAATATTAGCTTGATTGTAACAAGTTTAACACAGTCTGCTTCGATGCTATGCCTACGTGGACCATTGTGTTGGTATTTTTGTGAATGTAATGACTCAAATTTGATCAAAGACACAATGAAAAATGCCTTAAAAATTAATACATTTGGTTTGGCTCAAATCTGCAGATATCCTGTTCCATCATCTCTGACAGGCCTGTTGGTGACACACACACAGCTTCTATATTACACATAACTTTAACATAGAAGTTAAACTACACTGCTCTGTTTTCATTCAGTCTATTGCTTTCTTGACCCCTGCGCTCTCTCTCTTTCTCTCTCTCTTGTTCATTGAATGGTAGAGAAGCCATGAACATTTCCCTTCACAAACACAAGCAAGAAACGTTGCGTACTTTCCCTTCGATAAAGCAAGGCTGGCTATGAAAATGGAAACGAACAGATGGCAGAAGTGAGAGCGATGCCAACTGGAATAGTCGCCCAGTGGCAGGATTATTCCAGTTTCGTACATCCTGTGTGCCAGACTATGACCACCCAGTCATTACTTCATGCTGCTGTTTGTGGCTGTAAGGTTCACATTAAAACTCCTGTCTAACTTTTACAAAGTTTAGGAGAGTATTTATTTATCTCTTGAGAATTCAATTAATGCAGTGTCACATCATATCTTAGGGTTCAAAATGACAACACAATTACAATAATAACAGGCTAATATTAGTGATCCAAAGTTTTATATTGCTAAGAAAAGCCACTTTATATCATACAAATGAATCATAGACATAAATCAGACCTTGGTTTGCAGATATTATGTCTCCCCTTTCACGTTAACTCCATGACACTTAACATTCAGTCATTCAGCCAGAGGGGTAAACAGTCATTCAACTGCAAGATCACTTTCCTAATACACCATTCAGATGGCCTGCATGAGAAATCAAAACATTCTTCCTCTGTAGCGTGCTTATTTTACAGCTTGCTTTCCTGCAGCAATGTTGTCACATATGGTGGTAAGAAATGAAATGTCTGATGGTCCTGTCACGGTCATAAGAAGAGATAACTGAACTAAAAAACTTGGAAGAGTTATATGTGAGAAGGTTTTGTACACATGTGATTCGTAACAAGACTCGGACAGAGTGAAAAAAAAGTCCATCACATTAAAAGTGAAATATCAGACGGCGCTTCGGTGCAGTCTTTCAGTTGGATGGTATTAAATAAATAAATACATTTTAAAAAGATGATGAAAGGAATGTTTGAAGTAGCATCACCTTTATTGTGTTCTATAGTCTGATTCTCAGTTTTTGGCCTGCTGTGGACTGCAACACAGTGGGGGCTGGAGTGTGAAGTCTGACAAGTTCGGCCAGCAAGCCAAGGTCGCATAAAATGTAAGAGTTGTTTGTATATCAACTGAACAAACTTTGTTTCCATAGCAACTGGACTGGCAGTGTCCTATCTGAAAGTGTGTGTCATTGTGGCTGCCATGGTAGCTGGCTCCATTTGTGCAATATCTGACTATATGCATATAACATCAAGGGCCAAATCACTTTAACAAGAAACAACTGATTTTACTGTTCACCTCTGGTAACATCAAACTGTGCAGAATGTTTTCAGGTACTTCTATGAAACTGGCTTCATGTGCCTGGACCATTACTAGCTTTTTTTTTTTTTTTACACCAAATAATAAAAGAGAAATTTTGACATGTTTCCCTCAGGATGTACCTAATGATGACCTCAGATAAATGCAAAAAAAAAAAAAAAAAAAAATAGTCTTACTCTGAGCCATCCCAAAATTAATGAATTTTTAATAACATATTGGGACCAAAAATAGTACCAAAATTGGGACAGGAAAAGCTGCCTACAGGAGGTGTGCTGGAAAACATGGCTCACCTCTATAAATAAAGACACTGTGTTAAATTTGAGTATCCTAGTGTTTTTTCTAATACAGATATGCAGGTTTTTCATGAATCATTTCAGGTTTCGCGTGTAACCCATCGTGTCTGCTCACATTACATGTGGAACCTGCCCATTTAAACACAAATATATCATGAATGATTTTGCGGTCATTTTTGTGAAACACTCTGCCTTGCATAATTAGTTTGATTCCCACAATATACCTGTGAGAGAATAAGAAGATACTTGAAAAAATAGTGGTGCATAATTTTTGTATCCCTTTTACCTTGTTACATGCAAATTTTTGTATAAAAATTATATAAAATGTGATTTATCTGAAAAATACTTTTTATCTCAGTATATATTTATTTTTTTAAAATAGACCCAAAGTGCTTCCAAACTTGCTTCATAACATTAGTCTACATCTGCATTCAAATTTTAGCCCCTCTGTCCTGCTTTTAGAGCCCAGTTTCATAGAAGAACCCTTTTATGTTTGATGTGTAGCAGCAGTGTGATGATAAATATCATCATACTTTTGATTTTCATAAAAATTCATTGTGAAAGACTTGGTTATTATTGCAAAAATAGATTATGATATTAGTTTATCATTAGTCTGCAGTCGCCTGAAAATACATAGTTCTGGCTGAAGAAACTCTCAGGATCACTCCTTTAGATCTCCATTGCTTCTCTCTTGCTTCTCTACAGCTGCAAAAACAACATGTAACACTAGCTAACATTACCATAGAAATGCAGACAGCTAATGTCAGGAAAACATGACCAGCTCCAAGCAAACAATCCCAACACAAGCATGTACAAATGTTCCAGAAGAAACATTCCATGTCCACTTACACAAGGGCATGAAAGAAACTAAACAAACTCTAGGTACATTTTGAGATATTGAGATATTTTCTTTCCGAAAAAGTAAATATGAAAACAAAAGACTAAAAATGTAAAGAAAATAATAATAATAATGCATTTTTTGGAGACTGAATTAATTCTGTCTGATCATAATCACGACAAAACACTGCAGCTATTTTAGATTGAAAACAGCAGAATGCTTTACTTCTTCTACTGTTTAACATAACACATGCTCATGTAGATGATTGCCTGCAGCGCCACCTACTGCTGATATAATACAGCCCAGATTATCCCCTCCAAAGCAGTTTATAGTGATGCACATATTTTGTTCGTTGTTTCAACTTTTCAAATATTCACTTCAAATGCATGTGACATTCTAGTGGAAACACAGCTTACATGCTCTATAGTGAGGTTTTAATATTTTAATGGCCACTATAGGGGAGGGTGAGGTGAGGGATATTCAGTTGTTTGAATTCTGCAACTTCAGCTTGACAATTATTATTATTAATAATAATAATAATAATAATGCATTTTATTTCAAAGCGCCTTTCAAAACACCCAAGGACACTATACAAGGATAAAAAGAAACACAATAAAAGCACAGGATGTAAACATAACATAAAACAAGCAAATAATTAAAACTCAAAGTGAATAAGCTAACTGAAACAGATGAGTTTTGAGTCTGGATTTAAAGAGGGGTAGTAATTATTGTACTATCAACCTTTAAAACATAAATTAGTTAAAAATCTATTTTCGTAAACAATACCCTATCGTATTTCCCACAGCCAAGGGTGTAGATTAACTGTCATAATTTGATTAAGTCACGCTTTATTTGAAGGTGCGGTGTGTGAGATGGAGTGGCATCTGGTATTGAGGTTGCATTTAAAAACCAGCTGGATGCCCTCGCCTCCCATTCCCTTTCCAACTAGGTAGGAGAACCTATTGTGACTTAAAATGTGAAAAATGTCCTCTAGAAACAAGGCAACACAGATTAAGTGGAACAGAAGCACTCTGTAGGAATAAATGACATATTTTAAAGTGATAACGATAGAATGGCTCTTATTTTAATGTGATTATTAGATTAGATTAAATTAGATTAGATTCAATAACTACTGTTACTACATATCAAAAATAAGGAAATGAGATGCAGTTAGTATCTAACCAGAAATGTAAGTTCAGTTTATACAGTATATACAGTATGTACATGATAAGGCGTTACTTATAAACAGGTGGATGTGCTGGAAATATAATAATCAGCAGAAGTATTATGGATCCAATATAGAAGTGAAGGTTCTATGAAGATATTATACAGATGGCTAATAAGCAGGTATATGCAGATATGGACACAATATACAGATTTAGTGTAAAGGATGAAAAGTGCCTTTAACAGTGCAGTACAGGGGCTTGAATTATACCCTAAAATATAACGATGAACATGATCGTTGATTTAAAATTTTGATCTACCTACATTTTACACACTACACCTATTCCCTTCCATCTGTTTGTGTGTGTGCTCTGACCCTAAACATGGGTTAAACAGCATCAGAAGATTCACCGCAGAGAGAGGAAAAGCAGAGAAACTCCTCTGATTAACCAGAGGGAAGACAAGCTTAAAGCTGAGAGCAGATGCCACGACACAACCTTGCATGCTTCAGCTGGCACAGCGGCTCAGTACAAACACGAGTAGCATGACACGGTGGCATGTGAAGGCACACTGCCGCATGACAACCTCCTGCCAGTAAATATGTTTCAGCCTTAAAGGAGGGGCATGGCTATAAACCCTATTTAGCGCTCACTTCTGTGCCCAGATCTCTCTGATTGCATGTACGCTGTTGTGCGATTGTCGTTCTCACACACAAACTGATATACCTTCGTCATTCCCAAGTGCCTCTTAATCGCTTATTCTCTCCCCTCTCTCTCTTTCTGTCTTACTCCCGCTCCTTTCCCGCCTCCTCCTCTGCTTGAGAATCCGTTGAGGATTCACAACAATGGAGTTGTAGACTGGATTAAGCAATACAATGTCTGATGGAAGGGTCTGGTGGGGAGAAATCAATGGGCAGATGTGATTTCCTAAGCCGCTAAACATCCACTGTCATGTCGGCCAATTAGCTGTGTCAAATGGGGATATCTTTACTATGTGTACAAGGTCATTAGATAAGTACATCCATAGCACTAGAGCTTTCTGTGGGTGTATTTGTATGTGTGTGTGTGTGTACGTGCGTGCGTGTGTGTTTAAGCAGACGGCAGCGAGAGATAGAAACATTTAACAACATAGAGCGGTGTAGTTCTTTTGTCTTGATTACCTGCCTGCATTGCTTAATAACATTTGGGATTGCACAATTTGCTGCTTGTCACACACTGCAATTGCATCCACTTTAGTGAAATGAATCATTCCACCACTCTTTCTATTTCATACAGAGATTATAATGCAGTTAGAGAAAGCTGTATTGGTGTGTACTTTTATACCTTTCAACACACCCACTGCTTTTCATCCTTTTTCTTTCTTCAGTCACAGGACACCTATTGAAAGAAAAAAAAAAGATAGAATGATGTCTTTTATTTTCTATGGAAGTCATCTCATGTTTTCCCCCCTCTTGAATTTTATTACTGTTTACGTCACTTGACCTGATTGCATGTCTAAAGGTGAAACTCATCATATAAAATCAGAGAGCGTCTCTTAGAAAGGAAGTGGGATGAGGCGGTAACTTGTATTACGAGTGCAATTATGTCTTACTGTTGCCTTGAGGTAAGACATGCAGGATGCATATATGAAGCTGTGCCCTTGATAAAAATGACTGTGCAGGGTTACGAAACTTTTTAAAAGGAGGTTAGAAAGAAATACTTCTGAAGATTGCCTTTGTCAGACTGTCAGATTTATTGCTCTGTCCCCTGAAGGAGCAGCAAGGAGTTTTGTTTTTGGTTTGGTTTGTTGTTTGGTGGAGGACAAACATATTGGTCAGTTCTGTTTGTGTTTGTCTGTATGCATTCTAGCAGTCACATATCAAGCATTATTGATATAAAACCATGACCAAATGATCTGCCATGTTCTATAATCGACCTGATTAGTTTTTGTCAAAGTACAGATGAGCTATAAAAGGTCAAAAATGGACATTGCCATAACTTCCATCAAAATCATTGTATCAACTTGAAATCAAAACCAAATTATAAATTTTTCCATTCTGCATCTGATTGTATCCATCATGATGTCATAAAGGCCACGCCCCCATCAGTGCCCCGGGGTAAATACTGTATCGGGGGTCATTAACCTCAGCTTTCTGAAATTTCAAATGGCTGGAATATCTCCGATATTCATCTGATCACAGCAAAATTTAACATGCAATACCTCTGTGTAGGTCCCTTCTTATATGTACGTAAAATTTATTTAGCGTTAAAAACTTTATTTCTGTTTGTTGTAGTGATTTCAAAGTAATGCCAAATTATTATTCTATATTATTCTATATTATTATTATTATTCAAATTAAATTCTCTATCCATTACCTACCTCATTTGTCACACATGTACATATAGATTTTGAGTTATTGGCATATAAATTGACCAGGGGTCAGGCACCTAATTTGCATATTCACAAAACAGCTTCTATGTTGAAAACTAATACAGATATTGACAAATTTTGTACTTATAGGAAGTTAGATATGGTCTTCCATTTGGTACCAATTTTGTTGACCTTTAATGATCTTGAAAGGTCAAACTCAAGGTCATGATTTTCAAAATACCCTCTTTTTTTTTTTTTTTACCATAACTTGCTCAATTTGCAGATAGAGAAAAATAACCAGTATCAGATTATAAAGTAGCCTAATGTTCTCTTTCAAAGGCTTCTAGCAAATGCACTGTCTATAGCAGTTTGATTTTTTCTTAGCACAGCAAAGCTAAGCAGCCAAATCTTTTTTTCTCCCCTTTTACTTGTAATGGCAGAAATTTGTCTATGCTGTCTATGTCTATGCTAACATCAGCACATGTGTAAACATGATGACATCAGCTGGATCAATCCCAAAACAAACTACAATATGTCCAAGGGGTGGGGTTTGTTGTGCCTGGCACCACTTATTATTTTATATTTGCTGTCAACAATAGCCTATTAAAGCTGTACTAATTGATAGTAAAGTGAAATTAATAATGGACCAAATGACTGTGAAAATGGGTGATTATAATAAAGACTCATCTGTTACATCTTCTACAATCTTTTAGTTTAAATCATCTTTTTTGGCTTTATGCCAGGGGTCTGTTTTCACTAATTACCACCTGGAACCAAAAACCGGTCCATTATCCTGTGAACTAAAGTGCCAGATTAAAGCAAAGTTAGGAAGAAACATAAGCAAATAAAGCAAATATTATGCAAAATAAACCCAAAAATGTCAAAAACTACAGTTGCACAGGGTGATATGTGGAACTGGATTTAGTTTTGATGACAGGATGGATTCACAATGGCATCATTTATGTCACAGTACTTATGCATGTCTCAATAAATGTGCTTATTTGCATCCAGCTTGCAACTTCTTAATATGACAATGGGACAGTCTGTAGAGTAGGGTCTGCTCAAGTACATCTCAAAGATTCTCAATGGGTTTCACGTCTGGTCTCTTTATGTCCTCGCCTGATGAATCCTGGCATTGGCATCTGTATCAAATTGATGGTTGAGAAGCTACTCACTGCATCAATTAGAAGCTTAAAGAAGTTGTTGCAGCTGAAACATATTATTCGCTGTAGTATTTATCCAGTGGAAGGCTTTCACTTGTTTCTTCAGTTAAATCCAGATAGCAACTTTAGCTAGACCCAGCACCCTGCACTCGAAACTGCCCAAGAACCAGCAATGTAGATAACTTTTACCTGTATTCCAGAATGATATGGAGGTGTTCCAGACTTTCTGCAGCACCAGTACAGTGTTAATGAAGTGTGGAGATCTGGTATGTGAAACTACCCACTGTATGCTAACAGATTAAAGGAGTGATATTTGCCTTTTTTTTTTTTTTTTTTTAATTAAATTACACATTCTGGTCAAATTTCATACTGTCTTCCACTTACAGTTATTGTAGATCATTCATTTATTAGACATATCAGATGTCACAGTCGAATGTGACACACCTGACGAAGGCTACAGGAAGGAGTAAACAGCCAAACAACTGCCCCTGTCTGATAAATGAATGATGTACAATAGAATTATAATGGTTAGATAAATACAACCACAACAGTAAATGAGTTACATTACAGAGTATGCAAGTGCAACGCTAAATGAGATGGAATAATAAATGATTAACGGTAGGTTTTTTAAGATCTTCTTATCCATAGATAATGAAAAATACCAAGTAATCAAACTGAATGCCAAGTTAATAATCTATGACTTCTTCCTGTTCTGTAACTTTATAGAACAGAGTAGTTAAAGGAGTGCTATTTTTCTTTTTAAAATGGAATTGTGCATTTTAAAGCATTTCCCTGTGGTCTAAACTGTGCTCTGCTTGGGTCTGAAATCTTCATTAATTTAATTCCACACGTCCATCCCTATTTATAAATAATAACACCAGAAAGTTGGTTTTGAGCGCTGCCCCTTTAAATCCAAATGAGCCACAAATGCCCCACCCCTTCCACAGGTTGTTGATTGTGCTTCTCTGTCCTGTTCACTTGTGTTTGTTAATACAATCAACAATTGAACATTATAGGTAATCACTTCAAAGTTTGGAAATATTTTTAATTTTTTACTAACTCACAATTATGTCGTACTCAGAGAAAATGTTCTTTGGAAGTCTTGACCTTATATGTGGAAATGTTGTGATGTAATTAGTTATAAAACCAAACAAATTAAGAAGGAAATACAACAGGTTGTAGAAATCCACTCAATTCTTTTACCAAAATGAATATAAAGATAGTTTTGCTGCAGCTGGAGGGTTCTAATTGAAACTTTTTGAAGTATTAGGGTCCAAATACACAAATAAATGAACCGAAAGACTAATTAAAGTAGGTTTAGTAAAATATGACCTCCTTCAGTTAGCAGCCATCCAGTGAACATACAGAATCATTAGCAGCTAAATAGCCAAAATATGGTGTAAACCTCACTGTCAGAAGGCCCGTTAGTCATAAAATTAGTTTGGATTTAGTCAATAAACCCTAACCATTTACTGACTAACGATAGGGCGCCTCCCAAAAATGTTGGCGATGTAGTACATCTATCTACAGCTTACTTTGGGTCAGGATGATTAAGACATTTTCTCATAGAGGATGACCTTCTAGAGTGAAGTAAGGACAGTTATTTTCTGGGTGTACAACAACATTGTTCATCATTTTCTTATCTGCCAAAATCTTTTTGAAAGGCCAGCTCATCCTTCACAAACCACAGCTTCCGCACAACTACAACCCTATCGAAGTGTTGTCTGTCTTCTCATCCTATAACTCACCTGAGCAGCGTTTGACCTCCATTTCCCCCCATTTGACTGGTGAAAAGAGTGACAGCCAACCCTGACTCACTGACAGGAGATCTGAAAAACAGGATAAGTTTGATTAAGAACCTGTACTTTGGATCAGGGCCCTCAAGTGTCCATGAACACAACACCTTCTGTTCAGCTTCATCACTGTCATTTCTACATGTAAAACAACATTCAACACCTGATCATGCTTTAATTCTGTGTAGTTTAATTTAATCAAAGTCTGATTGATGGCATTTGAGGTAAACTTCATATGTGTGGGATGTTTTTACACATGTTACAGCTGATGCTACAGCAGCAGTAGAGAGCTGGCAGGAAACAACGGAGGGAGAACCTGGAAGTGACATTCAACAAAGATCACCAGCTGGATCAGACCTGTAGTCCGTCATCCAAGCTTTTGCCATCACTGTGTCCAAAAATCAGTAAATCCTGTCAGTGCGTCAGGCATTAGGGTGTTGGATATGCTTTGAAAAAATGCAAATGTAATAACTGTCACATCAGGTAATGATCTGAGAGATTGTTAATAAACATGAACTTAGGTTGTTTTCAATTTACACTGGATTTTTTTTCTCACCATATGGTGCAGTGCAGGATATTGGATTTAATGAGGTTGTGCAGAGACAGTGTTAATTATGTTTTGTAAACATTTGTATTTTTTTTTTTTTTTTTTTTTTTTTTTTTGGGACTTGTGAAGATATTTGGACTTTTCTTAATTTAAAATTTGTAAAACTTTCAGTGAAT
This sequence comes from Maxillicosta whitleyi, assembly GCA_029822895.1. Lineage (NCBI taxonomy): Eukaryota > Metazoa > Chordata > Actinopteri > Perciformes > Neosebastidae > Maxillicosta > Maxillicosta whitleyi. The sequence goes on from JAPSES010129888.1 coordinate 12,345, forward strand.
GAACACATCAGCCTTTACTTGACTGTAACTGTCCATATATTTGTAGTAGCTTAGGTGACGTAGGATTATGTTTTTATAGGGATAATTAATGTATACCACATACATATACAAACATACATATTACTATATAGTCATCAAGTATAGTCCTGCTCATAAAACTCTCATCCACTGTGTTTTATAACCTTACATGCTGCATCAGCTGATAGTTTACATTATAGCTCTGTTAGACAGGAAACAGCTACAGTCAAACCACAAATGTCCTTTGATTTTGCTGAATAGTTGGTGCGCTCAGTAACAGGTCTGAAGATCTGTTTTTAATCAAAATAACCCAACAAAGTAACATTTTATCATTTTAAATTTCCTAATCACATTCCCCAGTATAAAGGAAACATGGCAGTTTCATCATCATAAGGACCCAGTGTGACGTTTGTGGCCGATCCCAAATTAATTTTTCTCCATAATTATCCTTCCTGAAGTGATTTATCACCATTTATTGTCATTTGTATTTTGTGGGGGTTTTTTTTCAGGTGTTTTCTGACATTTTATTTCCTAATCATGTAGATGTTTATGAAAGCTCAGCGTAAAGTTGAGGTTTATTTGATCAAAAATAGAGAAAACTGAAGAAAAAGTTACTGTTTTAGCAAAATCTATCATTAATCGAATATAAATCAAGTGTCTCTATGTACTGTCATTGATCCAATTCTATGGATTTTACAGGTGAAGCAGTGTTGTAGAAGATGGCGGTGTTTCCACGTTCACTTCGGAGCCTCTGAACATCCAAATGGCTCATATCTGAAGACCATGAAAAGACGACAAACTGCATTTTACACCAATTATTTACATGGATTAGTGGATCAATAGGGATTAAACAATTTACATCAGTAGATGATTTTGCCAGATGAGGAATGATTGGGTCTTTACGGGCTAAAAGCTGTATCTGGTGAAGAAAACACAGATAACGCTCGTGTTTCTTACATTAATTTGTCACTTTCTTTGATGATAAAAGTTGTTTCTGATCTGCAGATTGACTCATTACTCCCTCTAGTGGTCATATGTCAGCCTGTGGCTCCAGGTCATACCTCTGTAGCAAAACATACTTTAATCTTTGACACAACATCAAAACTTGCTCTTCTAAATACTTCAATGATACTCTTTGTTTATTTTATAATATATTTGAGTGGAAACATGACATTTAACTCTTTTGAGTTTTGTTTATACAAATATCCTCTGTATAAATAAGCTGAAATTCAACATTTACACAAAGGTAATTATCCAGATTGGTTATAAACATGATGAATTCACAGCTTTCTGTTTACTTACATTCAACAAGTAAAATAACCCTGTTGTACCACTGTTAACTCTGAAATCTCAAAAGGTTTCCTCAATTTCCTTAAGAGGCCACCTGCACCACATCCAGCCGCGACATAATCAGGAATCTGCCCAGACTTTTGACAACAGGTCCCATTGTTTAGCATTTAAATAACTCCCTGTCCTTCTATCTGCTGTTGGTAGAAAATTGCACTGCCAGGTGCATCTTAGCATTCTCGCATTTTGTGTTGTTTTACAGGTTTGAGCTGTGCTCGGCTGACTGGGTCCAGGACAGCTGTGAGTGAGGGCCACTCACTGCTCTGTCAGAGGTGGAGGCAGAGGCACTGAACTGAGGACAGCCATCCTGTGCTGTTCCTGCATGTCACCTTTTCTCCCTGTAATAGGTTCCTGTGTGGAAGGCAGCTATAGGAGAAAACGAAGAAAATATTTGTGTGTTTGCTCATTTGTGTATGTGTTTCTAAAAAAAAAAACCTCTCCGGTAAACAGGAGGCAGCAAGCCGTTCTACAGACACTTCAAGGTCTTATCATATAATAGATTATGTAAGTTTTTATGTTATATAAGGAACACTGAATGTGACACCATGTGACCTTCTAAGCAAAGGAAAAACAAGATCCAATGTGAGCTGAATAGCTGGATATGAAAGACCCTGGAAGAGTCACAAAAGATTTCAGTTTTAGACATTTCCATTTATATGAAGACTGATTGGTCAATTGATTGGTTGGTTGATTGACTGTTTGTTTGACTGATTAATCGATTATCGCACCCCCGTGAAGGTGAGACAAGGGGTATTGTTTTAGGTTCAGTTTGTTTGTTAACACTCTTGAACAGGGTGTCAAACTCATTTTTGCTCAGGGGCCACATTCAACTAAGACTCTGTTTACATTGGTTCGAATCAGCGCATCATTGGATCAACGTTTTGTAAACGATTCGCGTACACACAACAACAGCTCTCCGTTCACACAGCAACGCCAATGCGCGGATACACTAATGACGTCACTCGATACCTGTACATATCAGGCAAGTTTTCCATCATTGACGGATTTTTTTAAGAGTTGACGGAAAAATTTAAAGCCGTCCGTCATTTTGATGGGTTGAAAATTGGGCCATAAACCACAGCAGCAGTACGTCCTTAAGAATCTAGCGCGGCACTTAAAGAGAGAGAGAGAGCAGCAGAGAGACAAAAAAAAAAAAAGTCAGCAAGAGAAAAGCCCGACCCGACCGTAATGATTGACATTTCAGGCCCGACCCGGCCTGAAATTCGGGTCGGCCTTGGGCATAAGATCTTACCTCTAACGTATGCTAGAGCGCTCTACTGCGTTACCCCGTATCTCCGTATCTCAAGTGTTTACACAGCGCTGGATCAGATACGCACTGGATTCAATACGTGGGCCATGGTGGATTCAAACTGTTATGCCTGTGAAGTCGTTTTGTGGCGGATTAGTGTGCACAGACAGTGCATCCGCAATGACAATGATACGAATCAGGTCTAATGTAAACGCCACCTAAATTTGGTCTGAAGTGGGGCCGGACCAGTGAAATAATAACATAATATTATATAAATAATGTCAACTCCAAACTTTTCTTTAGAGCAAAAAAAAAGTAAAATTAAACAATGAAAATGTTTACATCTACAAACTATCCGTTCAAACAATGTGAATAACATGAACAAAATGAAAAATTAGTGGAATTTTAACAATATTCATCTTATCACTTACACGTACTGTAGATTACACAGTGAATCTACAAATACACAAAACATTTAGTAATAGGAAGAATATTGTTAAAATTACACTTACTTTTCTTAAAACATTTCAGGTTCTTTATCATTTTTCAGATTATTTAGATTTTTTTTGTGAAATTATACTTTGTTTTAGTGTCCATACATGAGAATATTTACATTT
>JAPSES010129913.1:0-15573 GCA_029822895.1 Maxillicosta whitleyi
CTATTGGTGCAGTTAAATCCACTGAATGTCTCCTGGAATCAGAACCAAAGCTGGTGACGTCAGATATTACATGTGTGACTTTTTTTTTGAAGTGTACATTCCCCATTGTGCTGTGCATAGAATCCATGTCTTTCTAATGTTTTCTAACTAGGCACGAGAATCAAGCTGATATTTTTCCCTTTGTCTGAACTGTTCACATTTTAGAAAGAATCAGTCCAATAAATGGCTTCATTCCACAAAAACAGACGATAACGGTGCTTGTGTTATCGTTTATAAAATGAGAATCAAGTAACAGTGTAAATTAGCACTGTCAAATGATTAAAAATTTTAATAACAGTTTTTAATTAATTAATTTGTAATTAATTTTGATTAATCACGGCGTTGTGTGGATTATTTTTGATTAATCATGATTATATATAATACATTTTTTTTTATCTATGTAAATTGCATTTCATATTGCATGAGCAAACAAAATCAAGAAAGGAGGGAATGTATGCATGCTTGACCTGTTTATTAAACACTGACAGTTTGAACAAAACAAATTGAAACAAGTGCTGCGTATTTCATCCATTATAAGTAAATGGGAAAATAAAAAAATAAAAAAACTTTGACCTACTTTCCCCAAAATCTAATGACATCTATTCTTGATCACTTGCAATCTATAAAACCCAATTTGGTTTGAATTGAATGAATCCATGTTTATTTTGACAGCCCTATAATGTAAATACTAAAAATACAAAACATCTGAGTCCAAATGTTAAAGTTTTTCCACATAGGAAATTAGTCAGTAATCCTTTGGGAACAGATAAAGAACCAGATCAAACATCATTCATCTGATGCCAAAAGGCCTCATGACCAGTAAATTCATCTTTATGTCTAAAATGTGCCAGATTTACCGAGCAGAAACTTACTGTTCTAACTGGATATTTCTTCACCTCATTTGAAGGCTGCCTCTTGCCTCCAGCCTTTTCCTTTGACACATTAAAAACTAATAAAATCAACTTCATCTGATTTTCTTTGTGCTTAACCACCAGTGATATTTTCTGTTGATAAATCACGGGGGTTTTTATTGAAGCCTTCACTCGCTGTGTGAAGATCAAATTGAGGGCCTGTTTTGTCGGCTTCAAAGGCCGCTCACTGGCTCTTGTGAATGCATTAAAACAGATGACTTGTGAAGGCTAACTCTAAGAAGGCTGATTGACAGTGTGGGTGTGTAATTAAAATCTGCACACAAGCAGGGGGCCGTGGGTCCTTATTAAAGCTGCGCTGTATATTCTCTGCATGAATCCCACGTGCATCTTCTCATAACACTGTAACTCTCCTTTAGTCTTGTCTTTTCTGGGGGATTCTTCTGACTTTTACATACAATCTCAGCTACTTTAATTTGATTCTCTTTAATTTTGGAGCCAATTACATTCTCAATTGCCGCTCTGAAGGAATACCAAATTATAGCTTGTACAGTACAAGTGAATACAAAGCTAAACACAGACTTCTCTTTGTCTCAACAAAGCACACCAGACAAAGAGCTCTACCACACCTCACACTTAGTTTAGATATTTCACATAATAGCCCCTTTTACCCATGTGTAGCAGAGCTTTGCTTTTGTGTGGCACCCCACAGTAGGTGGGCAAGAGTCCAAGAGTAGATTACATTTAAAAACTGAGCTTTTTTTTTTTTTTCCCCTCAGCTCTTTTCTCTAACCAGCTGCATCCAAAATAACAAAGCGCTCCATCTATCTGTGTGTCTGTCTACAGTTTGAAGGTTGCTCAAAAGCTTACTCTCGTCTGGAGAACCTCAAGACCCACCTCAGGTCCCACACCGGGGAGAAGCCCTATGTGTGTGAACATGAAGGCTGCAACAAGGCCTTCTCCAACGCCTCGGACCGGGCCAAGCACCAGAACCGCACGCATTCTAATGAGGTATGGTCACGTATCAGCAGAAACTACCTTTTCAGTTCTGTTCCTGCACATCTTATATGTTTTTTTAATGCTAAATGTTCATTGAAATCATTAAAAACTGTTAAAATAACTCAGTTTTCTCCTCTCCTGTGTGTTGGTAGTAAATGGACTGCACTTCTATATATATATATATATATATATATATATATAGCACTTTTCTACACCTTGGTACTCAAAGTGCTTCACATTCACACACCAGTAGGCAGCTACTGTACCATACAAGGCACTACCATGCCAGACCTAACTGGGAGCAATTTGCTCAAGGACACTTTGACATGTGGACAGTGGGAGCCAGGATTTGAACCGCTAACCCTTTGGTCATTGGATAACCCGCTCTACCAACTGAGCCACATATAGTATTAATCAAGTTTAATAAGTTAAAAAAAAAAATTGTAGGTGTACATGAATATGCAACTCATACAGGATATCATGTTTCTCTAATAGACACCATGCAATTTAACTTCATTTAGAATTGTTCTTAGAAATGTTCTTGATTTAGTTACAGCTAATTTAATTAGTTATATAGTTGTTTACTGAATCTTAATTAATACGGAGCTGTTAATAATATTAATAATAATAATAATAATAATAATATGTAGTTTTAGTTGATGTATTGAGGGGAGCTATATAAGACTACATTTCCCATAATCCCCTGTCTCTCACAAAATAGCTGCTGAATCCAGTATTTAGATGGATGATAATGTCATACAATGAGAACCCATCATTTATGTTGCTTGCTGTGTTTTGAACACCTATGTTGAAGTGAGATAAAGAACTTTAATATTCTGACATTATCCATTTTTGGACAGAGTGGATTTATTCTTCGATACATTTTCACATATTTTCTTCATATATACAGATATTTTTTTCACTACTATTAACTCCACAGGTCACTTTTACAATTGCACTTGAAATTTTTTTGTTTTTTGCTGCTGTTTAGTTTGATATAGTTTTATATGTTTATTTGTGTATATTTTAAGTGAAAAGAGCGTTCAACTCTTTCCGAACGTCACTGTACGTATGTGAACCCACATGAAACTCAAAGATTATAACCCACTAAAGTTTTGGATTGGAGGCGCGCTTTAATTCAATTATTAGAAAGAAAAGATCTAATTGGGACCACCAGCGCTCAGTGTTCTGTTTTTATTTATATATATATAACCATTAGATCAACTTAATAATGTTTGACAAGTTTACATTTTAATTTATGTTGGCCTTGAGGTGGATGCTGAAAATTGGATTTGGAATCATATTGTGGTTTTTACTGTAAAAGTTTTTTTCTTGTTTATTACTAATATTTTCCTTTCACATCTGGATCTGAATCACAAGTCCTCTCTTCCACAATAAGAACTATGTTGAACCTCTCTCGGCAGAAACCATATGTGTGTAAGATCCCAGGCTGTACCAAGCGCTACACTGACCCCAGCTCTCTCAGGAAGCACGTTAAGACGGTCCACGGACCTGAAGCCCACGTCACCAAGAAACAGCGAAGCGACGCGCCCCCCAGGCTACAGCCACCCAAAGGTAACGGCGAGAACGAGGCGAATTCCAAGCACGGCGCGAGAGGCGTGGACGGCAAGATTGAGGCAAACAGCACTTCGAGAGGGGTTGAAGACTGTTTACAAGTTAAATCTATCAAGACGGAGAACTCGATGGTAAGTACCGACCACAAATCTTGCACGTATGTCTTTATAGAACATAATAATGTGTGCAGGAGATTGACTCCATCTTAATAAGCGCCTCATTCTCCACTAAAATGATCTTTTTTTAATATAACAGAATCCCATACTGTAAATGCATGACTTTAAATGTTGTAAAGGGTGTGTGATATGACTAAAATCCATCTTGATTTCAGTCATTTTCATAGAAAGGTAAAAATACAGCACATAATACAACATTTTCTATGAATCCAACTGATGAATATTTTTTTTTAATTACCACATGGTTTCATATACTCATATTTTGTGTTACATATACAGGAAATATTTAAATTATTTAACCCATAAAGACCCAAAAATCCACTGGCAAACCAAAACCATCTAATCCTATTAATACATGCAATTAATTGGTGTAAAATACAGTTTGTTGTCGTTTCTTTGTCAACAGATATGACCCATTTGGACGTTCAGAGTGTTCAGAGTTTGTAGTTACCATAGAAACACTGTCATCTTCTACAGCATTGATTCACCAGTAAAACCTATGGAGTTTGATAAATGACAGTGGATAGACACACCTGGTTTACGTTCAGTAATGTAATGATATATTTGACGGAAAACTCACTTTTTCTTCAATTTTCTTTGTTTTTTGATATAACCCTCAATTATAATCCAAACTTTTTATGAAAATCTACATGATCAGTAAATTCAGTAGAAGAAAATATCAGGTTTTTACTGATAACACCCAAAATATAGAGGATAATTTGATCAAAAATCATACTCATAGTTGCTAAAAGAGTTAGTGGTGTTGGAGTGTGTGGTGTGGTCTGCAGCATAACTTGTAAACTCTATTTTGTGTCAGACTTTTCATTTCCAAACCATGTCCGTGTGACAGAAGCAGCACCTCTTTTAGGTCCAAGCTCCTCATTTTCTTTTGGCTTCTCTGTTTTGTGCTGCGTTTACTCTCCTTTTGAGGTTGTTTCATGCCTTCGTGCAAATTCCTCGCCTGCATCTGTGGCATAGAACACAAAACATCATCCGAATGGTTAGCAGTATTGCCATAAAACGTGTGAAAGTGATACAACAACAAAAAAAAAAAACAAGCACATTGTGAAATAATTTTTTTATAGTCATATGCTGCTTCATCATATCACCATATCACATAGGATAAAAGTAGAATCTAATAGTTTTCACTTCACTAACGTTACTTTGAGGTTTAATGGTTGACTGACCCCTCCTCTGCCTGCATCCTCTTTAACTCACCTCTCAAACATGCTGCTCTCTTTCCCTTATAACCTTCCTAACGGACAGACTTCACTGAGGTGAGAACTTAAACTGTCTCTGTTTCTTGTTGCGACTCTGCATGGGTGACATGGAATGTGTCTTTGTGCTCCGAACTCCATTCTTGCTTGATAGAAAGGGACCTTTTTTGCATGATAATACATTTTTTACAAACTTTTGCAGTTTGTTCTGTGCATACAGGATGCACACAGCCACGTGTAGACATGTGTAGACTGGATTGCTCTGTCTACAACATCATCACTGGCAGTAGCCCCTGCAGTCGGCCAATGATAAAAGTCATTGTCACATTAATATTCAAATGCTGGGACTGTTTTAGCATGCATGCTGATTCTGCTGAACAAATCGTGCCAACATCAAGCTGTGATCAAGACTTTAGTTCATTTTGAGCCAGTCTGAATTACTGTTGCTGCTGGATTGTTGCTCACAGAACTCATCCATTATCCACTTGTTTTCTTGTTGTAAATAAATAAAATCCATTCATTATTGATGCGATTATAGAACCACCGACCTACATTAGTTATTACAAAACATCATTACAGTCAGAATACTTGAAGTGTTGTAATTATTTAATCTTGAAGAATACATAATAGAGTTACTGAACTGAGACCTAGCTGTTAGAAATGTATTTTATTCATCAGTTTCATATATTCAGTTTTGGAAGAAATATTTTGATCCCTTGCTGTAGTAAAATCACTAATACCACACTGTTAAAAAAAAACAAAAAACTCTACCACTAGTAAATGTTCTGCATTAAAAATGTGAGTAAAGTGTATAAATGGTGTCAGCAAAATATATACGTGTGTAAAGTCAAAGATCATCACAAGTGACATAAGTATTTTGCAGCGAAACAAATTGGTTTTTCAAAGACATTATTGCACTCAGTAATTTTGGGAGTCAATGAAAAAAATATTTACCCATTGGTTTTTCATAAACTTATAAAAACCAAGAGATTTTCATATGTATGGACAAGAAGGAGATTAATAGATGTAATCTGGAACAGAACTAAAACTGTCAGACAAATGTGGTGAACTGAAGAATAAAGTTGCATAAAATGTGAAAAGTGAAGTCCACTACAAGTACCTCAAATGTATAATTCACTTCAATACTGCAGTTAACCCTTTACAGGGCAATCATTGAGATGCTTTAAAATTCTAAGTTTCAACCTTAGTGTGTTATTGGACATTGTACTGTAATCTACCTTCTTCTCTTGCCATAAAACATCCGAGCAGTGTTTAGTAAAGTGTTATATGGACATAAACTGACAAAAATCACTCATATTCACTATTTACAGCTTCAAAATGTCTATAAAAAGTCTCTGAATCACTGTATAGTTAAAAAAAAAAAAAAACATGGTTCTTGAACAAATCTTTAAGGAAATTACCAAAAACAGAAAGTTGCCTGACAAAGGGTTAAGATACTTCCACCAGTGCACTGTTTACATTTGAGATTCTTTGCTATTTTGCATGAACAACAGTGAAGAGGCATCCAACTGAGTCATTTATCTATGTCAGTACAGTTTTCTCAATTCATAAATACAATAAAAAGTTGCTGTGAAAATATGGGTCAGTATTATCTCACAAAACCTGACCTGAGCGTAAGACTTCACTACACATCTAACACATTCTTCTTTGCTGTTCTCACCAGACATATCAGTCCAGTCCTGGGGGCCACTCGTCATGTAGCAGTGAGCCGTCACCTCTCAGCAGCGCCAACAACAATGACAGTGGAGTAGAGATGGCCATGCACAGCGGGGGCAGCTTCGGGGACCTCAGTGCTCAGGACGAGTGCCCCATGGTTGATTCCACTGTTTCTGCTGGGGGCCAGCAGGCTGGGGTGGGGCTCCAGTTGAGGAAAGCCGTAACTCATGGTGGCACCGTTACCATTAAGTTGGAGAACATCAAGAAAGAAAGATTGAAGACAGTGAGGGACTCCTGCCCATGGGTCAACTCTGCACCACAGCCACTGCAGGGCCAACACAATAGCACCAAGCTGCCTCCCATACCTGCAGTTGGTATGTGCACATGCTGAAATCTATATTATATTTTAGTGTGGATACGGAGGGCTCCAAAAGTCAAAAAGTTACAACCTGAGTCAATCATGCTCTATAACCCTGTACTATGTATTTACTGTGTAAGTGAATTTGCAGAAAATGCAAAAATAGAAATGTACAGTCAAGGGAATGTTATGTATGGCATACACAGACAAGAGTAGAGATCACAATTTGGGAACAAATCCTATACAAAACGTAAAATAATTTGACATCTTCATTAGTCCACATGTGCTAGTTGACAGCACCAGTTTTGTTATTACATCTTATGGAAATATGATAAGACGTCAGAAAAAGTGTCCTTATTAGAACTTTCTTTAGTGGTTTCATCTCCCATTTAAGTTATAATATGTATTCTTTTTACAATGACATGTCCATAAATTGGTCTGTGTCATATTTGGTTGAATTGTGTACTTGCTTTATATCAAATATTTCCAACAATGTCCAAATTCAGAGAAATCCATAAATTATATTCAGTATAATGGACCATTTGATTTGGTCTCCTGTGAGTGATAGCGTGTCAGCCTTGTCTTCACTTAGTGTTGGTTTGTAATCATGGTTCTTGTGTTTGCCAGGTTCCCTGCTGGAGACTTCCAACATGAGTAACCTAAGTGGCTTGTATCCCGGCCAACGCCTCGGTGACCCGTCTTCATATGAAGTAACACTGCTAAACCAGCTGAACGAAAGGCGTGATAGTACCACCAGCACCATCAGCTCAGCATACACCTTGAGTCGGCGTTCCTCTGGTATCTCGCCATGCTATTCCAGCCGGCGCTCCAGTGAAGCATCGCAGTTTGGTGGTAACCGCCACAATAACATCAGTTCAGCTGACTCTTATGATCCAATTTCCACGGATCTGTCTCGCCGATCAAGTGAGGCCAGTCAGTGTGGTGGCGGTGTTGGTGGAGGAGGCGGAGGAGGTCTTCCAAGCCTGCTCAGTCTTACACCGGCACAGCATTATCGCCTCAAGGCTAAGTATGCCGCTGCCATCGGTGGAGCTCCTCCTACTCCTCTCCCTAACATGGATAGAATGAGCTTAAGAACCCGCATGGCACTCTACAATGACTCCCAGGAGGGCTTGTCCCACCCACTTCAGCAGCCGGCCTCTGGATCTGTACCCAGGCGATGCAGTGACATTGGGTATGGCAGCCAGAGCATGATGCCTCATGAAGTACCCAACAACCTTCCACGTCGTGCCAGTGACCCAGTGCGTCGACCTGTGGTGGACCCTCTGTCTTTCCCAAGGGTCCAACGCTTTAACAGTATGAACAACATGAACCCAATGAATGGTCATTCAGTAGCAGAGCGCAACCAGACTCTAGCCATGCAGGGCTACACTCGCTCAGATGGCAGCTTGCAGCGATACCCATTTGCACCAAGGCCACCTAGCATCTCTGAGAATGTGGCCATGGAGAACATGGCAGTAGATGGTGCTATGATTGGGGGAGAGCAAACTACGGACGATGACATTGTGCTTCCAGATGATATGGTCCAGTACCTCAGGTCCCAGAATTCTGGCCCTTCGGCCCACAACTCGGGGCAAGTGAACTACCACCCTAACAACCAGTCTCAGGGCTACCAGACAAGCATGGCCCCACCAACATCACTTTATGCACAGAGAAGGATGGCAATGGTGGATGCCACAATGACTCAGTCTGGTCAGGACATGCAGTCCTGTCATGTTGGTCCTGGAAGTTCTCAGCAGACCTTCTCAGCACCAGCACACAACATGAGCAAGAATAACATGCCTGTGCAGTGGAATGAGGTTAGCTCAGGGACTGAGCTTACCAAACAACAGCAACATCCTCTCAGGGGGAACCTAACTGTTGTCCAGCAAAGGCACAACTTTAGTACCTTCCAGGCAGGTCAGGGTCTGAGCAGCAACCAGCAGGTGGTCCCTATGAGTCAGAATATGTCTATGCAGGGATATGCAAACCACAACAACCAGAGGCAGATGAATATCACCCAGCAGCAGAGGCAATGCAGCAATGTGAACTTTAGTGATCAAATGAGTCCTCAGCAAGGATTTGGCCAAGAATCAATCCCAAATTCTTTATCTGGGAGCACAAGCATGAGACAGAACAGGAATGTTATGGTACCAGCAGAACTGCCAAATTACAGAGCAAGGACACAAGCTGATGGGTATTCTCAAGTGGATCAGCAGCACAGTTACAACGCTCTGTCCCAACAACAGCAGCAGCAGAACAGTAACCCTAATGGAGGCAGAGGTATGTTACAACCCAGGCCTCCCGCAGAGCCCAAATCCATTGCCAGACAACACGCAGGATCAAACATGATTCAACCAAATCGGATACCTCTGAAGACATCTGATTTGAGCCCATGTCGTGGTAATGACACCTCAGAGGCAAGCCCAAAGAGGCCCAGTGGGTCAGCGGCTCACAACTCTGAGAATCCCACCTCTGCTGTCTTCTACACAGGTCAGATCCATATGTTTGAGCCTGCCAGCATCGACGTCCCAATGTCCCCCTGTGCCAGTCAAGCTCCTGCCAATAACACAGCCACAGCAGCAAACATGGCCTCACCAGGAGTCAACCAGGTTTCCAGTAGCACGGTGGATTCTTCAACTGGTGGATCTGGTCCAGTAGAGCACGTCCAGATCGACTTTGACACAATGCTCGATGATGGGGACCACTCTAGCCTCATGTCAGGTACTCTGAGTCCTGGTCTTCTGCAGAGCCTTTCTCAGAATTCTTCACGTCTCACCACCCCCCGCAACTCTGTCACCCTCGCTTCTGTACCTGCAGGAATCGGCAACATGGCCATTGGTGACATGAACTCCATGCTCACAGCTTTGGCTGAAGAAAGCAAGTTTCTCAACATGATAAGCTGAGAGCAATCAAAAACCTCATCGTCCATCCAGTCTTAACTAGTTCTACATCAGGAATATATGGATTACACAAGAAAGCACTGATTGAACAATGCTGAAATGGCAATTACATAATCTTTTTTTCATTGTCAATAGAAATATGCTTATCTTGTAATATGTACTTCAGATTATACTATGTTACAGTGAAAAGTTAATAGTAAGAATAGCTAGGGTTAAGGACCATTTTCTATCATCATTTGTTAAAAAGCCATACTTTTTAGCTACAAATATATGATAGCCCAGGGTATATAAATGCATCTACAAATAATTCCCGTTCAGTATTTGCTGGCATGATAGCCCTTTACGAAGTGGTGCACTGAAAGCAGTTCACATAGTGCCTTGCTGAGGACGTCAAGGTCGACCATCGGAGTACAACACGAAAACACAACAACCAGGAAGTGGACAAGATGTGTAGATAACAGATATTTTCTCATGAAGACCTTACCTTTATGTTTATAGATTATACTGTATGGTACTTTCTTTAAGTTATGATATTGACTTTTGATGGTTAAACTAGGGCTGTCGAAGCTAAACACAAACATTTAATCCAAGGAGGACACTTAGCTTTTTATTTAAAAAAAGGTCATGTCACTCACATATTCCTGATCATATTGATTTTTCTTTTTTGTTACTTTTTATACATCGTGAGAAGTTATATGAAGAGGTACCATTTCATTTTTCTATGTACAAGCTAAATAATAATATTTAACATAAGTAATAACAGATTTCCCATTTCACCGTGTAAAGGAGTGTTTGGCTGTATGAAAAAACATTTTGATGACATACTTTTACATTGTCTTTTTTTACATGTTTTTTTGTACTCATTTTAAACACATCAAGTTAAATTAAAAATACAGTTAATCAACTTCAATAAGAAATGTGTGAGTTATTGCAATTTCTAAAATGACGCAGTGACAGCCCTAGTTTAACCATGTGGTTGTACAGCATTATGATCCACAGATATTAAGTGCTTTTTGATCATGGCCTGAGCTCTCGGGATAGCAGCATTAAATCAGATTTCCTTCTTTGCCCTCTGGATCAGAGGCATCAACTCTCCGTGGTCCCATCTCACAAGGGTAAATGATTGAAAAGGACAAGGATATGCTTCTGTGTTAGTCTATCAAGGCACACTGAGCCTTGTGTCTGATGAAGAGCATTCTCTAAAAGAATATACAAGTACCTCTGTGTGTTCTCAGTACAGATCCAGCCCTAATTACCACATTCATACCCCCCCCTTCTCCCTTTGCTTTACCCCATACCTCCCCTGGGCTCTGGATGAACTGCATAGAGTCCAGTAGTAAGTGACTTTGATTATGAAATCCTGTTTTGGACAGGATTGGAGAACAAACCCCTCAAATTCCTCAGTTTTATTATGTTTGCTGAATTTTTAAGTAGCCTTTAAAATGTTTGTGTGTATGCTACCATCCACTTTTACTACACTCAATGTGTGTGGGTTTGTGTGAGTGTGTATATAGCTTTTGTACATTTCAAATAAACTATCTCCCCTTTTCTTTTAAATCTCACAGTGTTGCATTGTGTCTTTTTTTAAAAGTTACATGGGTTCTGTTGTCTTGAGGCCACGTGTAATAAAACTACTCCACAGACCAAGCAATGCCTTATTGGTCTATGAAAAACAAACTTGTACAGCACAGAAGTACAGTCAAAGAAAAAATGATTAGGCCATCAAAAGTCATCAAAAAAAAAAAAAAAATGGTTATGCTGTCAAGTACTCACTCCTGTGTGTATCATGTGATTAAAACATGAAGAAGAAAACATGGAATGTCTAAAAACACTGTTTTCGTCAGTACAATGCCATAGATATTGATGTAAAAATCTGAAGTGGTTTTAGTTTTTATCAAGAAAACATGGAAAATAGATAAATATCAGCTCTGAAATTAAACTGTTATGAGCTATTTTTGTTTTTATCATTATGTTTGTCCAAACAAATGTACCTTTAGTTGTACCAGGCATTAAATTTAACTAGAAATTGAAGAAAACAACAGAGGTCTAATAATTTTTTCCACAACAGTATACTTAAAAATCTGACATGAATACACTGACTAAATTATATCTACAAATGCAGGGTCTGACAGCATTTTATATTTTATCATTTATTCAACAGGGACCATTCAGAACACACATTTTGTACCAGAAATAGCTGAGAGCTAATTTTCATCTATAGTGCCTGAATGATGGACAAATAGTGCACAATTTGATTTCCATATTAAGATAAATGTAATAAATAGTAAAATAATAAAATAAGCAAAATACTAAATTGAAGACTGTAATAAATGATAATTACTATGGAGTCACAGTGTTTCAGTTTTTAAAAATCTGCAAACCATCCCAGTGACTGTAGCAGCTGTAATTTTATTAGACATCACTGTTATGTATCATGTAAGAAAGAGTAATAAATTAATTAAACTTCATTTTATGAATGTTAAAATGACTTAGACCCAAGAGGAATAGTTTTGTAGTCTCATGAGGAAAACGACTGCTTCCTTTTGTCTAATTTATTTATTTTTTTGCTCAGTGATTAGTATTCACAAAAGGCACAGCGGTTTAACACTAAGTATTGTCAACACATCCAATAAATCAACATAATGAGTCAGTTTAGAGGCTGCTTTGGAAAGGTGACTTTCTAAAGGAGTCTCTAAGAAGGATGTTCTAATGATAATGACTGAAGATACAGACACCGGAAAAAAATTATTAGACCATCAAGTCATCAAAAACAGTGGTTATGTAATCAAGTACTGGTTTCTGTGTGTATCATGTGACTAAAACAGAAAAAAAAAAAACATGGAATGTCTAAAAACACCGTTTTTGTCAGTACAATGTCATAAATAATGATGTATCAACTAAAATGATTTTGTTTTTTTATCAAGAAATCATGTAAAATGGATAGATATCAGCTCTGAAATTAAATTATTAGGGTCTATTTTTGTTGTTATCATTATATTTATCCAAACAAATGTACCTTTAGTTTTACCAGGCATTAAAATGAAGAAGAAAATGTAGAAAAGGGGTGGTCTAATAATATTTTCCGCGATTGTATGTGACTTCAAAAAAGTCATGTTTGTCTCATCTTGATGTGAGGACTTTCGTACAAAAAAAATAATAAAATAAAATAAAAATTCCTATGTACCAAGAGAGAACTGTGCAAAATCTTAGCTCACCTGTAGCTCTGTTGTTTTTGCAGGGGGATAATGAATATACGCGTCATTAACAAGAAACAAAAAGATCAGAAATGGCTTCAACAGGCTGAAGTCAGTGCTAACATGACCTCTGCTTGCACTTTATATCATCTTGAACTTGTTGACCATCTTTTCCAGAGTATTCATGTGGTTTAATATATAAAGCTTCTTTCAGAAGGCTTGGGCTGCCTTTTATTTTTTCTTTGCCCAGATGATCCCATGTAGCTTCTATAATATTCATATTTTTTCATCTCTCCCCTACAAACATCAGTGTCTTTCTTGTTGTGTGTATAATGAAGAGAGTGTGCATTTTTAGTCATGATTCTTCTGTGTGTGGACAAAAAAAAAAAGAAAAAACAGCACCATTTTGAAAACCCAGGTGAAAAACGATACTCTTCACATAAAATGCATACAGAGCAGTTTCTAAACTTAGATGGCATGTTGTCCAAAATTAACAGTGGCAGGCCGGCCCTGAGAAAACGGGTGTGAACGCAACATAAAACAGAAAAGAAGAGCAGAGAAGCAGAGAAGAAGAGAAAACCACCAGAGTAAAGGGTTAGAAAGCAAGAGAGAGACTAGAGATCAGGGCAGGGAATGTGTTATGAGAAAAGATGCAAAGTGCTAAAAGAAAAAGAACAAATCATTTTTAATTTGACAGCAAATTCAGCAGGGGACTGGGTGGAAATGGAGCCCACTGATTACTTTTGCCAGTGGAATTCCTTATTCTCTTAGAGAGAGGATGGGAGAAAAACAGCCCCAGGGTAAGGAGTCTCACCAGAGAGGAGAACAAGAGGTTAGTGAGGCAAAAAAGGATGATTAGACAAAGCACACAGATGAGGAGCGATGGTTTTCTCTGAAGCACGCAGCTCAGTGCTGACATACAGCGAAGTGCATCCACATATGAATACCCCAAAGAAGCAACCTGTTTCCCTTTTGCACTACTTAACATGAAATGTTTTAGATAAGATAAGACAAGATGAAATGTTTCAAATAAGACAACATAAGATAACATAACAGCCATCCATCCATCTCTGCAACAACAACTCAGTCCTTATGAGGGTTGCTAAAAAAAAAACATAAATTAAACTCCACTAAAACACAGTTAAAGTAGTAAAGAAAGTAGTTAAACAATAATAAATATCAACAAAAGCATCATATTGAAGTACTCTCAGTGTATCCAACCCCCATCATGATATTTCTAAGGTATCTTCTCACCATATCATCATCATCATCCCTTCTCCCCTACTCCCAGCGGGGCAAAATATCTTTTGAAGCAGTTATATTTGTGTTTCCTAAACTTACAGTCTGGACCCAAGTGGGTAAGACGTAGCAAGATAAATATGACATGAGAAAGACATGATGTAACACATATGAGGACTAAAATAGTGTAGAAGACAGAATAAGACAAAAAAGGAAATCTTCATGGACGTGTTCTGACAGTGGATGAGTCAGTAATGTAGTAATGTAGGAATTCATGATGTATTTTGGGGACTTTAAAAACTTTAGGAAAACTGACTTTTTAAGACCACTCTGCAACACGTTGAAAATCACACATGCTTCACAGTATAATCAGCTGTTAGTGTACTACAGCTAACACACTGGGAATCATATATTATCACATATATTAATAATGTTGTGTTTCCTAAATCTGGTTTGCTTTATCTAGTTTCTGGACTTCCATGATAATCTAGTCATATTTATACTTGAGTTGACTTTATTCGTATTAATATTGTGGCAAGCGGTGAAGGAGCAGAGGAA
The DNA here is from genome assembly GCA_029822895.1 of Maxillicosta whitleyi. Taxonomy (NCBI): domain Eukaryota; kingdom Metazoa; phylum Chordata; class Actinopteri; order Perciformes; family Neosebastidae; genus Maxillicosta; species Maxillicosta whitleyi. The sequence continues at coordinate 14,802 of JAPSES010129913.1, forward strand.
GCAGAGTAGACTTTCAAGAACAATGAGCTTTTATTTTGACAGCCCTGGTTTAACCAGGAAGTAAGCCATCTTGAACACAGTACTTCAAACACATACCCCCCGAACCAGAGCCATGGCTGCGCACATCAGTCTGGCTCATGGTTCCTTCCCTCACATACACAAACACAATAAATAAACAAACTAAATAAAACATAACAAAACTAAACGATTACATTAACAACACATGGCAACTTAAACTCAAATAAACCCAAAACCAAGACACGAACATAAACCCCCAGCATGCCTTGCAGAAGCTGCCACCCCCCTTACACACAGCGATGCCAGGGTCGCTACAATAGTAATAATGGATTAAATTTTTATAACGCTTTTCTAGACACCCAAAGCGCTTTGTGTTATTGATTCACTCTCGCATTCTCACTCTGGTGGTGGTAAAGTATGTTTGTAACCACAGGTGCCCCGGGGCAGTCTGGCCCCTCTGACCACCACCAAACATTCACACACCAGTGTGAGTGTCCCTGAAGGCAACACGGGTGAGGTGTCTTATTCAGGGACACAACAGACTGACAAGGACAGAGTGGAATTTGAACCTCCAACCCTTCAGTTATTGGATGACCTGCTCTACCTCCTGAGCAACGGCCGGCCCCATTTTTGTTAGAGCAAAAATTAAAGTCATTTTTAATTCACACAATAAATTATTTAAGGAAAAGAAATAGTGCTGTTACTTTCAATATAAAAATATATATAATATAAAAGTAAAAGTTGTAATTGCACC
>JAPSES010129923.1:0-15572 GCA_029822895.1 Maxillicosta whitleyi
TGAGGCCTATGTAAAGCGCTTTGAGTACCAATAGGTAGATATAGCGCTATATAAGAGCAGTCCATTTACCATTTACTCCACAATTGTTCTTTGATACAGAAAGATCTAAATTTAGAGTCTTTATCAGTGTATACAAGGGAGAGTAAAAAGTTTGACAAATGCTGCCCCATTATATTATATTATAAACTTGGGTCAACCAGTTTAACCCAGAGTGAAAAATTCAGTCAAAACAGTAGCATCCAAAAGGAGCTGCTGCACCTTTGAAATTCAAGGCTGAGAGGTCCATTAAATAAATTCTTATTACAGTAGTTTTACTAAATTTGTCTGATAAACATATATCGTAACATCGTATCACATATCAACATAAATCATGATGTCAATGCTCAAATGATATATTGTGCAGTTCTAACAAAAGTAGTAGTATCAGTAACATTTTAACAAAACTCATCCCTAACATTAATGCAGTTCAACCCCATGTTGTGTAGAAACATGTATTGCCAGTGTTTTTTCCCTCACATAAACTGATTATTTTACAGACAGTACAACACTACTGTCTTTTTAACTTAAGCCACACCTTGGACCATTTATTACTTTCTGCCAAGACTCATTAGCAGCATATATACATAAGTTTATTGTCACTTTTATGCAATACACAACAGTCAGAAAATAAATGCTGGCAATTATAAAGATGTAAGAACCTGATCAACTCTGAGACATAAAATTCTGTTGGATCACACAATATTGATCTAATTCCCATCCTACTCTTAAATCCCGCATTTGGTTCTTTTTGGGAATACAGTCTTTAAATCGTGAGCTGCTGTTCATGATTGTCAGGGACTGTCAGGCCCAGGGAAATAAAAGGACAATAACAACAGAAATAAGAGAGTTCTTAAGCAGTTTGGTTCTGCTTCTTGGCAACATAGGGTTAGGGTTAGCCAGAATGTAACCTGAATTTGTATTTGCTCGTGAAAAGGATTGCTTGGGTTGACCAGGACAGAATGGGCTTCCTGTGTTCTGGTTCTGTGCAAATCTAAAGCCGGGCACTCATTTTGCAGTTTACGGTCTGAACTTGACATGATTTCATCCCTGTCCCTTTTCAAATCAGGCAGAATGGTTGCTTTGTCGTGCATCCTTATTGTGCAGTGTGCAGAGGATCGAGACTGCTCATAACACCCGCACAGTCAGAAAGGGGATTATTGTTTGACTTTTTGACATGGCAGAAATTTTCTTCACAATTGTGCAGTTTTACATCACTACACAGCACGTAAACACAGAAATACAACTGTGGCCATGACTGCAAGAATTACATGTGCTCTATATATATGAATAAAAAAATAAACCAACAAACACAAACCAAAAAAGTTCAGTAGTGTTGTAGCATTAGTTTAGCCTAGCTGTAACCTCCAGCCATAGTCTTGCAATGGGTCACTTTTCCAAACCCCCGACCTAACCCATGATTAAAAACGTTGTCTGCATAGTAACTCACTTTTAATGTGTGATATGTGCTGCATGTCTTTGGCAAGATGTATTGTGAAGCTCACTTCACCATAAAACAAACAGGCTGTGGATCAACCATTATGGAATTAGATGATCATTAAATCATCATTAAATGTCCTGCAAATTATTGTCATCCATGAATTTTTTTCCACTTCCTTACCCACTATGTACCAGCATTTCATTTAATTATACCCCTAAAATTAGTCTTTTTTTTTTTTTACCCATCCCCTCATGTTTTTGCGGGTTACCCACAGGTATCCAACCCAGTGCAGGGCTCTAGAAATGATATAAAGTTGCACAGTGAATGCATGGCTTAAGAGGTTGTTCATGGTTGTACCTGTGACCTTGCAGCAAACTTTTACAGCCTCTTCAAGTCAGTTTTTATTTTTGTTTTTAGTTTTGTGGCTAATGGACCTGTACCAGCAGATAAGAGAGGAGGTGAGCACAGATTTGATATACCAAGAATAAAATATTTTCATAAAAGTGCTATCAACATTAAAATTACAGACCTTGCAGTAAAAATCCAATTGATGTGTTTTTTCCACACAGAAATAAACAATTTATACTTTGTAACCATTTAACTGGCCTGATTATCAATGACTACAGAGGAGATGGGTGCAAGACTTACTAAAGTCTACAATTAACTCATTAGTTTTGGCTGCAGTGACACTCAAGTATAAAGAGTGTATAAAGTATAAAGAGATATTCAGTGGTGTACCACTGAATATATGGACTGGGATCAGTATTTTTCTGGCTCAATAGGAAATGGATAAAGGACTCATCAGCAAATTAAATGATGTGATGTCCTGCACATTAACACCAACAAGCATTTGTATAAAACAAAAGCTTTGGCACACTGCTGCCCTCTACTGTTTGTTATGAATGAAGTCAAACGTGGGACACATTGTTTTCTCCTGTTGCTTCAAATGAAACGAAGTAAAAATGTCATGGAGAGTAATGTGAATTAAACAGACAAAAACAAGCAACATCAAGGACACCTACAAAGTTATCAACAAAATATTTGTCTCACATCTAATAGTTAGTTAGTTTGGTTGGTTGGTTTTTTTCACTCTAAAATTGTGGAAAAAAGATTTATTTCCCCTAAACATTTGTTTAAAATATGCAATACTTTTAGATATAAACTATCTTTAACTGATGTGTTCCCTTTCAAATGTGGAATGTAGCTGCAATATGGGATAAAATGGGGTTAAGAGATTAAAGTGATAGAAGTGTTTGAAAATGAACAGACAGTTGTTCCATTAACAGTTTATTATAGCAGGGAGGTACAGAAAGAGTGGCAGTTTAGGCTGAAAACTTTGGTATTCTGGTTTTACAGATTACAGCAGTGTAGTGTTGTGAGGGAAAAAGTAAGAGTAAGAGTAAAAGTTTTTTTTTTTTTTTAAGTTTACAGTAATTAACCATTTTTGTATTGTGGATTACAGAGAAAACAGTTAAAACAACAAATAATTCAGTGTTTAACATACAGTACAACTCTACCTTAATTTTCTTTTTGCTCTGGCTTTTGTTATAATGGGGTATTCAGATGTGTTTTGTTAGTTCTGTATATATATACATTTGTTGGGGCATGTTTACATTCATAGTGCAGGGGAATGTGGAGAGGATGGTAAACAAGTATATAAGTACAGAAAAGATTTACTACAAAATTGTTGAAAATGTTTATGATGTCTTCTCAGAGCTTGATGAAATCAACCTAAACAACAATGTTAGACTGAAAAAAAAAAAAAAATTATTGATCAGTATAGTGCATTTTGATTCACTTACAACACTTCATGTCAGAGTTTACAGTCATGGAACTGTTGATGTTTCACACCATGAATGGAACTTTGAATGTTTTGGACTGTGGATGAACGTGTGGATGTTTCAGACTTTGTATTGAACTATAGAATACAACTGAGGATGTTTCAGATGGTGGATGGAAGTGTGGATGGAACGTTAGATGTTTCAGACTGTGAATGGAACTGTGGACCTTTCAGACCATATATGGAGCTTTGGATGTTTCAGACATTGGATGGAATTGTGGATGTTTTTGACCGTGGATAGAACTGTGGGTGGAAATATGGACATATCAGGCCTTCGAATGAACTGTGGATTGAACTTCAAACGTTTCAGACCATGGATGTAATTGTGGACATTTCAGATAGTGGATGGAATTTTGGATGAAACTGTGGGCGTTTCAGACAGTGGACTGAACTGTAGATGGAATGATGGATGTGTCAGACTGTGAATCTGTTGTCATTTCACCCCGTGGATGGAACTGTGATAGATCTGATGAATGGAACATAATATTTCATATTATTGATATCACTGATTATGTTTCAGATGGCTGGAACTGAAGACATTTCAGAGTATGGATGGAGCTTTTGATGGATCTGCAGATCCATCCATGGATGAAACTTTGACATTTTAGACTGTGAATGGACATGTGGATGTTTCAGACCTTTTTTTCAGAAGGTGGGTGGAACTTTAAATGTTTGTACTTTGATGACCACCTCCTCCATTGCTGTACCAGAGAACATGGCTGACCTGACTGACAGCTACTGTCAGCTGGAAGGTGCTGAAAAATCTCTCATTAGCATTTCCAGGAAAGGTACTTTCCACATAAATAACATATGTGGCAATGAATTATTATAATCATTGCCACATATGTTATTTATGTGGAAAGTACCCCATTATATGGTATATTAATACCATATAATGAAATACTTCTCTAAATTAGTGAAAAACTATCACAAGTACCGTGAGCAGAGATGGTTTATTTACTTAATTTAGGATTGATTCATTCATTATAATGAGCAATAAGATCTTCGCATTGAATTTTTAAATGTCAATATTTCTTCTTGAACAGTTTTACATTTTGGTTTCAAATTGTCCAATTCGATTAATGGTTGTAACTGAAAACTTGAGTCAAAGCAGTTAGCAAATCTATCCCGATTTAGCCCCACAAAAGTGTAATCCTCTTTATTTAAATCCTTTGAGATTTTCTTTGAGTAAAACTTGTAGAGCAATTATCTGCTGTTTACAGGAAGAGACATAAGACCAAAACTGCCTGAGATCCCAACACTGTGAGTGTGTGTACTGTTTTAATGAATCATATCGAAAAGTAGTGTTGAGTCATGACACTGCAGATGGTAAAAAACAAAAAACAAAACTTTAATGCTGCACATGTAGCTTAATTTATATTCTCTTTGACAATCCAGGGTAATTTTGCAAGACAAAACACACCCTTCAGTGTGCCCTTTGATGTGTTGTCTGCTGATTGACTGGGCCCAATCCATGGAGGGGTTGCGGTTGTGGTTGCATGGCTATGTTCATCAGTGAATACACCTTAATCTCTTTGCCTTATTCTCTTTCTGTTTTACACTGATGTAGTCACTTTGTCATAACAGATTGGATTGCACTTATATAGCGCTTTTCTACACCTTGGTAGCCTTCTATGGTGGCCTTCTGATGGAGCCAGTCATCCATCAGTGGCTATTTCATCAGAAACATTAGAAACACTAGATGCAGAAATCGGTACAAATCCACTTTCTGTCTCTTCAGGACCCACATTTACAAAATCACATCATGAAACCACTCTTCCACGTCCACAGTGTTAAATGGCTGTCTTGATGTTTCTAAATGTGTGTGTAGATAACATCAGAGGAGACATCAATGATAAACCTGTGAGGGAGACCAGGACCAGACCCCAGACCAAACCCTCTCACAAAACCCAAAATGACTGCACTGTGGACAAACATTCAGTTGGTTTTATCATTTCATGACTATATTGTACTTCACTTATCTAATGGTTCATGCTGCAAACTTCCTGGGACATTGCATATTATGTAAAGAAATAGCAACATTTAGTGGATATTTTAAGTGTAACATACAAAGACACTGACTCAAAATGTGGTCTACCAAACGGTATAACTTAAAAGGTTTATACAGACCAGGGATAATATTATGAACACTGACAGCAGAAATGGCATGAATGTTGATTTTTATTATTATTATTATTATTATTTCTTTTTTTTTTTAAATTGTTTTTACATCCTTTAATGGGCTGGCTTTCATGCGGTGTCCTTTATTGAAGTTTAACCTTTTTATCATTAAATCTAGAGAAAGTGTAACAAGACATTTGTGTATTGTTTATCTTTTTTTTTTCTTTCTCTGTTAATTGTTACTGATTTTGTCTTGGAATGTTTGATTATACCTTGTAAAAACACAAAATAATGAGTAAAAAAGAAAAGTAAAGAAAAAAATCTAAAGAAAGTTACTTTTATTTAGAAGATCTCTTTATTTAAATTGTTCCAAAGCATATATTAAATAAACACCATTTCAAATTAAACCAAAGGCAGTACTGATGTTAACTGACAAAGGTTTATGTATATTATAAATACTGTCTGACTTTGAATGTGGAGTTGAACTGAATGAAATAGACCTTCATTTTGAGATTTTACACTGGAGCAGATGTATGTATGTATGTAAAACTGACAACATATTGCAATACATACAACACTGTGTTTGGAAATAAATACAAATTAGAATAGTTTTTCTCGGCCAATACATTACAAAAGACTATGAAACAAGTGATTGTATAAAGACATGGCAACACAGTGCAAAAAAAAAAAAAAAAAATACAACATTGAGAGCAACAAATCACAACTAATAAAGATTCAGGGGTTTTAATTATGTGACCAACCTGTCAAAAATTCTCCCGTTTAGCTCAAAAACTGTTCCCTTTAGTTTGGATTTTACTAACACTGGCCACCAAGAGCTTCACATCACAGCCCTTGTTTCTGTGTTTCTCAAACTCAGATGATTCATCTGTTTGAACTAATACACATCCAACAGAATGCCAGATTTCATACCCAATTGAACAACTTCCAGCTGCATGCATCTGACACAGAACCAAGCGGCAATCCTATATCAAGAAGGGCATTAAAGAAGAGAGGGGTTAGAGCTTGCTCTGTTTGTTTTCCCCGTCACTGGAGCTGGAGCCAGAGCTAGAGTTTGAGGGCTTCCTTTTCTCGTTGTGGTTCTCGACCGAATCCTTCTTCACCATCTCAATACTCTTCCTCTTCTCCTCTTCAGGGTCCATTTTTGCAAATTGGGCTTCAATGGCAGTCGGGTCAATATAGGTATAGAAATAGGCTTGGACGGCAAAAATGACGCACACCAGCACCAGCAGAGAGGCAAAGAGGATGTACTCGGCCCACTAGGAGCACAAATACACGCTGGAGTTAAAGTCATGTTTACTATGAATGCATATAGTTCTCAGCGGAGGATGGCATCCACTCACCTGCTCCTCAACTGTAGCTGCTTCAGCGACAATAAGTACAATGATGTTACCCACGGCAACTGTTAACAGCCACCCAGCCTGCAGCACAGACTTCATGTTGCTGGGTGCCTACATATCAGAAGAAGAATATACCATGACACATTGAAGACACAGACCGGCACTAACCGATAGTAAAAGCAGAGGTGGAATTAAAATCAGCGTTTTCAACCATGTACTTTTTTTCTAACTTCAATAACTTTATGAATGAATACATAAATATTGTGCTACTTTTTAGACTACAACATTTTTTAGACATGAAAGTTTAAATGTCCTTTTATGGGATGTGAAAAATCTCCAAGTTACAGAAAATAAATTCTTTAAAAGAAGGAGATAAGGCTTACAGAATCAGTGACTTTTAAATCACTTCTTGAAACACATTTTCTAGACTTGTCTTTCTGTGATGTCTCTTTTTGATGTTTGAATATTTAATTTTACCCTTTTATGGTCACATTTCTATTGACATACATGATGTTTTAGTCTATTCCTTAATTTTTATATTGATTTGACAGCATCATGTTATGTAATCTCTCCCTCTCTTCTTCTATACATTAAAATCTATTCAGAATGTCATGTTATTCAAGTTTGCTGTACATATTTCTTTTATTATGTTGTATTGTTTTCTATGTCTTAGTGTCTATCTTTGCTTGCATCTTGTTTTTGTTTTGTTTTTTCCTTAATTATATCCTGATGTGGTGCCCTTCTGCTTTGTCTGTGAAAGCACTTTGTAAACTTAGTTTTTAAGGGTGCTATATAAACAACATTATTATTATTATTATTATTATTAAAATCCCTATTGGATTGATGGAAAATACAATGTCTTATAGTATATGGTGGATTACAGATTATAAAGTAGTGCAAATGAGCCCAATCTTATACATGCACATTGATAAAAATGTAACATATGCATGAAAAATGTAATCAGAAACTTAATATGTAAAATTCTGAAAGTGATCATTTTCCTGTATAAAGATACAGCTTAGCAAATGGCACAAAACAATTTTCCGAAAAGGACAAATAAATAACCTAACCTAACCTAACCTTAGTTTTATTATTAAAACCAATGGTTTTGCTGTTACAGTGATGATACTAAATACACCAACAAATTAGAAACAGACTTCCTTCAAATGTATTGCTGAATTTAAACCACTAAAAATGATGCCTTTCAGAATATGTTCAAAGATATGACTACTGGGGGTTGATAAACCTAATGACCATATAAAATTCCTATCAATCCCACTTTGTAGCTTCTTTCATTACACACCGATCATCTTAAAGGGAGCTGGGATCCTTTTTTTTTTTCACAAAGAAACTGTAACCATATGATAGATAAATGCAGTAGCACACGCAGACAGCTACAGTGACAGTTAACACTACTCATCCAGCTCTGCACTGTAGTGATGGGAGTTGCGGCTCTTTTAAGAGCCTGGCTGTAGTTTGTGGAGCTCACAGTGCTTTTCTAGCTTCTAAATCTGATGGCTCAGAACAATTTTCTACTGACTTTCAAAAGGGCACATTGCAATAGAGCAAACACAGAACAGAAAAAGCCTGAGTAAAAAGCGTCTCCAGCACCCATAGGAGCCAGCTCTTTTAAGTGCTTGATAGGAACAGGCTCATAACAGCTGTGACACTTGGAACCAACACATCACTACTGCACTGGCCAACTGCATTAACCATTTGCCTGCACAGTGGCCAAACGACTGCATCCTCTCCAAAATTACTGGAGTTGTATGTAATGTAATAACTTTAAATCACACATATCTCACATATATCTAATCACCAGCAACATCAGTTTATAAACTCAGTTAACAATATCCTGAACACATCCAAAAAACACACACACACACACACACAAAAAAAAAAACAGGATGACTTTAAGTCTCCAAACATATAATCCATCCATTTGGTTTGTTACATTTCTCTAATTTGGAGGATGGACAGTGGTTTTAATTCACTAAAGTTGGAATACTGCACTATTTAGAGACACTTTTCCCTGACATGATATCTGCTTGTTTGTTAGAAACTGAAAACAGGTTGATCTAAAAAGTTCTTACTTGAATAGGATTTGTTTTCCCTTAATATATCATAAATACAGGATTTTCTTGTTTTTTTTTTTAAGACTATCTTGTTGGTGCACTTGTTGGGCACTAGAGGACTGGCAGTAATAAGCAAGTTTACCCAAAAGAAAACTCTAAAACACAATAATTATTTTTAGAGGAAATCTAGAACCCTCTACCTGTGAATAAGCAAACTCCAGTCCAGTGACAGAGAACACCACTTCTCCTGCAGTGATGAGGAAATATTGAGGGATAAGCCAGGCCATGTGGATGCTGTTGGGAGTGATGTCCACTACTGCCTCAATGCCTCCACACTACAGGACACAGACATGTTCTCAGTGTGTTATCTCAACCTGACAGGCTTCATACATGCAATTTTTGTGCTCAAGATGTACTTACTTGTTGTCCAAATGTTAAAGAAGGAGGTATGATAAGTGTGTATGAACTGCCAAAGCCCAATTTTAGCTCGTAGATGCAGTTCTGTGCACCATCACTAATACCAAACTTTGCGCTGGAAATAAGAGAGAGAACAATTGACTCAGAGCAAAGAAGTTTCTCTTATAGAGCTATAACCTTTAAATTGAAGAAGCAGACTTACTTTCCCTTTTGGACATTAATGTAACTGGACATGTTGTTGTTGACAATGCTCTCAAAAAGCTGCTCACCCACTGTCACATTCAGCAGTTTTCCAAAACCATTCAGGAATCTGTGGAGAAGATATCACCACTTAGCATCTTCTACATACAACACCTATAATATCACAAAGGATGTCCTTTCAGTTGAGTAATGAGCTAAAGAGTGATTTATATATATATATATATATATATATATATATACATTACCCTTGAATAAAACCCACCTGTAATACACTAAATACTTGCCTGATAGCATTAGCACCTTGCTCCGGTTTGGTATTGATGTCTAAGAACTGCACATAGAAATGTATTTTAAATGCACATCTTGGTACTTTAAAGTAAAATCAATATAATCAATAAATAAAAACAGATCCATATAATCTCAAAGAAGTTAATTTACCGTGCAATATCTAGGCACAGCACCATCTTTAATAATGACCAGCGTACTTCTGTTGCCATCTGGTAAACTGACGGGGTGATTGACTCCAGGTCCCAAATTCAAAATAAATGAATCATTAAAGGTCAGGTAGTCCTCACTGGCCTAGAAGAGACAGTAAATATTAGCACCTCAACCAGGCCTAATTGGTTTTTAATTCTACAGCTATAGTCTTGGTTAACCTTAAAAGGCTGCAGTTCCAGGTTGTTCGGTCCAGCTTTGATTGCCAGCGGTGTGCTTAACATATTGATGAACTTCGCCTGGCTTTGAGTTTGTGATGGGAACGTAGGCAGTGTGTTCTACAAGAGGAAGAACAAAGAATACTGCTTCAATAGCTTCAGTGTTTTCAATCAACTGTGTGCATCCTTTTGTGTATGTTAAACTCACATCGATCTGGATCTGAACCAGAGCAGCGGCGACGAATGCAAGAGCAGCGAGGAACATCCCCACTGTCATCCTCTTCAGTGGACTGAAGCACACAAACACAAATACAGTCATTCTCTCATTTTATCATATTCAAGAAGATGAGAATTTCTGCATTGTGTCCAGTCAAGTTGGGGTTTACATCCATTTACATGATACTAAAATGAATCACATGTGTACTTTAGTGAAAGGGAAGCTCTTAATATATTGATATGTGTGACCATATTTTGAGGCCACTTTTATAAAGTGAATTCAAGAAGCTGTGTGTTGTATTTGAAAATAACATTTAAAAACAATGTATCTTATGTCTACAATGTCAACAAGCGTGTACAGCTAAAAGGACAAAATGATGAGGAGGATGAAAGAATATGAAATATAAACAAGAATTCCAGAGATATGAGCTAATACGTCGCTGCAAATGTTAGTGACCAGTAAAGGGAGTATTCAGTCCATTTGTTGGTCCCAAGTAGTGATGAAGATAATGCCAAGGCCAAGTGGAGGGTGACAACTGGTAAGAAACAGCTTTAAGGAAACACCAACTTAATTATGATTTTAAAATAGTCGTAAACTTTCCAGGGTAACTAACACCGATGATACCATATTTAATTAATCAAAAAAATTTGCATTAATTTTGCAGGAGGAAGGAAAACCTGGGTCCTAATTGTGGAACAAGAAACAAACAAGAAAAGAAAAAAAAAGAATCTAATGAAGAGACAATGATTTTGTCAAAGGTAAATTAACTGTAAAGCCAAGTTTCTTCCTGAAAGTGAGCTGTGAAGTGTGAGCATGATGAACTTTTATTAACTAATTAATGTAAATGAGTTCGACTTTAACACTCAAGACCTAAACTTTCTGTAATTTCACTCCTGGTTTGTATAAAAAAAAAGAAAATAACTAAAGATGTTTTACAGAACATTATGATGTGAACCGAAGCTAAGCCTTGATGTTTTTGTTCTGAAATGTCACTCTTTTCTTATAATAAAAAATAAACTCACCTGAAGTTTATTTTGCACTTGGCAATCAGCGGGTAAATGACACTGTCCACAACTGGCACCAAAACCAGGATCAAGATTGGGTTAACAGTCTGATAGAGGAAGGTGTATCACTATTTAGCCACTTCAAATCAACAGCACTGACACATAACCATTATAAACAACTTAAAATGTTAAAACAAAAAATACTTTATATCTCACCTGCATCTGATCTGGCTGGATTGTGAGAATCCCCTGTTGAAGAAAAAGAACATCATTTAGTAAATAGCCTTACTTTCGGTGTGTTCTTAGCTTTATATAGTGGGAAAAATAAAACATGCTCATTTTTTAAAATTGAAAAACAACAACAAAAATCGCTTACAAAGTCGCCATTCATGGTAGTGGCCTGGAGAGTCCATCTGGAACCCTGTGGATGAGAAGTCCTGGCTTTCATCTGTCTCTGGACTGTGCAGGTACAGTTCTAAAATACTACTAAACTAGAATATTATTAAATTGGGAAAACCACGCTCATTTCTGAATCGTTGAGCTCTTGACTCATATTCATATTTCATGTCAAACCCAAATGTTTTCCATCCATAGCAAAAATAAAGGAACTGTCCTCACTCTTCCCATTTCTTTTGGAGGGGAGTGTATATTCGATGTGATTCATTCTTTGATCCTTTTTTTAAAAAAATCTTTTTCAGCTTCAAAACAGGAAGCTTTTCCTTATTATACCCAAAAAATTTAGACTAAAACCAAATTTGTCTGATTAACCTCAAGGAAAAACTTGATAACTAAACAACAAGTACAATTTTGAGGTACATGACTTTTAGTGTGTTACACTGCTTTACACTCCACAACATCTCAAAGGCAAATACTATACATTATAGTCTCCTACATTGGTCTGACAGATTTAGGTACTTGAAGATTGGACAATTTATAATAAAACAAGTTGTTAAAAGTAATCACATTAATATTTGCTAATCCACACTAATAACTTAACCCATAAAGACCCAGTGCTACTTTTGTGGCAGTTTATAAATAAATTTTAGCTGTGTTTAATTTCTCTTAAATAATTTATCACCATTTATTGTAATATTATCCTCTGTATTTTACTTTTTTCAATGAAAATCAGGTATTTTCCCATATTTAATTCATTGATCATATAGATATTTATAAAAGCTCAGATTAAAGCAGCATATGAGTTTCATCTCCAATTTGTCATTAAAACTGTAAAACCCAAGTCATAATCATAAGTATCACAAATCGTAAGTCTTTCTGTGATTACACACCTGAATGTTTTCTCTCACAGTGAAAAATTTTTGATTTTTTTTTTTTTTAATTTGTGTGTTTGTTTTTGTGAACAGTGAACAATTTTGAAGTGTACTCCACCATGAACAAGCCATTTGTTTACAGAGCTGGTGGATCAGTTGGGCAATTTTGGGAAATTTGTCGCAACTTGGATTGTGGGAAGCAGAGCTTCACGTAACTGCAATATGTGGCTCCAAACTCAAAGTCATATACAGCTTTAAAGTTGATTCTCATAATATCAGAAACAGAAAAAAATGAAGAAAACATGACTTTTTGAAGAAAATATATCATTAATTGAACATAAAACAAGCTTTCTCATCCACTGTCATTGATCAAGCTCCATAGGTTTTACTGGTGAATCAATGTTGCAGAAGATGACAGTGTAACATGACTGAACATCCAAATGGGTCATAGCTGATAACCATGAAACATAACAAACACCAATTTTTACACCAATTATTTCCATGTACTGATAAGATTAGTGGATCAACAGTATTGGTAGGCAGTGGCTCTTTGGGTCTTTATGGGTTAATTCAAGTGAGATTTTAAATGCAAGACTTGTATTTTTACATTGGTACTTTTACTCAACTAAAGAATTTGGATTTTTCTTGGTAAACTGGTAAAAATGGTCCCTACCTGTTGGTCAAACAGAGCCCAGAACATTGGCAGTGGAATGTAGAGGAACAAAACCTTCAACACCATCTTCACCTGGGCAATAAGAAGTTTCTGCAACAATAAAGTAAAACAGATTATATGATGTACGGAAAAAGCAAAACTGGAAAAAGCCTGATGTTGATGAATCAACAGTGTAGAAGGTGTTTTATGCACAGAAGTCTTCTGATATATTATACATGTCACTAATATATTTGTGTACTTACATCATATCCCTCCTCTGCCCAGTCCATCCAGTGCTCTCTCTTTGGGTACTGAGAAGAACGATGCCTGAAGCGGTTCTGAATCGCAAACTGCAGAAAACAGAAAATATAATTTTTCAGTATTCTGCAAATTCATGGCTTGGTCCATTTCAAATCATCAGACCATATTTGATTTAAATAAGTTAATTGATACTTTAATATGTATTGTTTGGCTCAAAGTACCTACTTCATGTTTTGTGCATAAATACCATGTTCTTTCCAATGATATACCTTTTTTTCTAATGCCTCATAAAAAAATAAAAATCCAAGTCACATCAATAGTATATGAGAAAGACATTTTAATACTTGAAAGATCTGATGTGTTTCAGTGTGGGGATGCTAAAAACTGCTCTGAAGCACAACTGATAACTTCTTACAATTTTCAGCAAGGTATAATTTGAATATGTGACCATATATCTGTTCTACTTAAAGATATCTTGTGCCTTAGAACAACTCCTGAAAATTTCATGCATTCATTACACATTTATCACTATGTTCATGACTTATTGAATACAGAATCTGTTTTTGAATCTGAAGTTTGAGGCTGAAATTTGTATGACACCACTACTTGAGTCGGTCACACAGGAGGCCTCCAGCTCTTAGACTCACTTACTCCAATACACTTGCAGACTCTGACCATGATGTTGCCTTGAGGTGCAGTCTTAGTGTACATTCCACTTCCGATAATGAACACGACTGCAGACATAAACAAAAACAGCCATGTTTATTACAGTTAATGATCTCACAGTTTGTCACAGGACCACGTGCAAATGATCAGGAAATAAGCATGTAGATCTGCTTTACTGTACTCAATAAAAAATACTTTATGAAAGACAATAAAGAACTTATTAAGAACTTTGTTTACGGTTAATAAACCATTGCTTAATATCAATATAAATGTTTTCGAACTTGTATAACACATCTACATTTGAGTATATATAATAAATAAATAATTAATTAATAATGAATCACCCATCACTTACCAATTGCATAGCATAGATGTACAGTATGGATATATAAAAAAGCATTCTACTCTTCACATAATATATGCAATAATTAAGAAAATAGAAAAGTATAACAGTACAAGGTTATCTCTTGGGTGACCAGGTGACTGTCCTCTACATTACTCTGTTTTGTGTTGGTGAATGGACAATAAATTATATATATATACATACATATATATATATATATTTATATATACATATGTATATATACATGTATGTATACATATATACATGAAATATCAGATGAAGTGAGTTCTATTGTTTTTATCCACTTTTAACTGTAAATCACTATGACAGCCTTATTTGAGCTGCTTTTCTACAGTGTAAAATGACAAAAAATACTGATAAAACATAGCAAAACCATTCTGAAAACATGCTGGTGCGTGCGCCACCCTTACAGATTTTTAAGCTATTGTATCTTGGGTTTCAAAGATGAAAAAAATGCATTGATTCATTTGATTGAACATGCAAATATATAACCTATAAACACACTTTCCTAGGATGTCCATTAAAATGACCTGTATATTATTCCCATGGCAGTTTACCAAGGATGCACCGATGGCACGCAAAAAAAAAAAAACCCAGATGAAATCTCTTAAATATACCGGGTGTTCTGGGGCATGTGACCATTTTCTCTTAAAGCTCAATGAAGAGCTATAATGTAAGCTATCAAGTGGTCAGCACATGAAGATTATAACACAATCCATTTTGGTTGAAAATGAAAACTTGATGATCCCATAATACACGATTGTGTGAATGATGACTTTCAGGCTTCATGCTAAATTGTTAGTGTTTTTAGTGTTCTGATTCCCCCTGTTGTTGAATATCAGCAGTATATACTGTTTTTTATTACAAATCAGCAGTGGCGTTCCTAGAGTGATTTACTCCCTGGGCGAAAGCCCCTGTTGTCCATGTAGGCCTACAGCTATTTAAGAAAGCAAAAGTGCACTCCAGCACCCCAACCCCTCGTTGAGATTGAGTACCAA
>JAPSES010129949.1:0-15570 GCA_029822895.1 Maxillicosta whitleyi
AAGGACAGGAGGACAGAAGGACAGAAGGACAGGAGGACAGAAGGACAGGAGGACAGGAGGACAGAAGGACAGAAGGACATAATGATAGTAATGATGGAGCAAGTATTGATAGGTTTACTGGATCAACAGTTGTTAAACATTTTACCATCAGTAGATGTTTGGGTCGATTTGGGTTCAGATGCAGGACTAAGAGCTCTGGCATCAGGGTCTGCAACATCAGTCTGAGGATAGATGGATTGATGATGGCTTTTTTTAATTTACATTTCCTTGTTCTCATTGTGCTGATGAATGTGAATGTGTCCCTGGGGATCAGTAGAGTGAATCTGTTTCTGACTGTTTGTGTATTTGTACCTGTATCTGTATATTTCATGGTCTTTTACAAGTTCATCCCTGAAATTGCTTGTTTCCACCACAAAAGAAACCCTCCTCCACTTTTCGCTGCCGCACGTCCTACAAATGGTGCACTGCATTAAACTGACCCGGCCTGACCTGGTTTCCAGTTTTTATTTAATAGTCTTTTGTTTTTTCTGCTGTATGGATTTTGTTACATGTCTAATAACTGCTGTGGTTCACCATAGTCTCCACAGGGACAATACCGTTCTGGTCATTAGTGTCTTTGACTTGACAAATGAACCAGTGAGCAAACACTGTATGCATGTATTGGTCATGTGAATGGTAGTGCCATGATTGCTGTTTTATAATGTCATTTTATTTTATAATTTTAGAAACCTTTGGGAATACTAGAAATGCTAAAGTGCCTCGATGGGAATTACAGCTGAGATCCATTTGCTCTTGGCAGGTCGCAGGGTGTTAATGTCTGGCCCTGCTCAACATTTAAAGCATTTTGGTTTTCATCCAAATGTGTCCCAAATTTTAACAGAACTGTCGTACATTTAGTGACAGGAGATGGTTCATTATTATTGTTATCATGATCACATTTTAAAACCAGACACATGCAGTATTTCAAATACTAAGATAAGATCAAATAACGCCTTTGTCTAACGTTCTTTCTGAGGCTTTTAAGACACAGTTGCCCTTAAAGTTGAACAACATCATTAAAAATGACTGTTAAACTGATGAGAAGACTGTTTTTAATTGTCAAATTTCATGACATGGAGGTTGTGTTAACTGTTCTGAACACCCAGAAATCAACTTTAAACTCTTAAATGAAAACATCTTTGGGTTAATTGAGGCATGGGTGAGAATAGCAGGTGAGTTACTAGTGTGCAGAAGAAACAAAGCAGCAAATTTAACTTGGTAAAAATGGTCACCACACTTTAATCCATCTCTAACAATACACTGTTCCCCATGAAGTTGGAATAAAATAATTTGACCTTCTCTCATGCAATCATTGTGACAATGTGATTTATTCTAGATGTGATGTCTGAAGTGTACTAAGTGTAATCGTTGCACCAGGTCAAAGGTGGTTAGTAATGCGTGAAAATAAGAATAAAAAGAGGAATGTGTTTGAAAACAAAGTGATTCCAACTTCACGGGCAACAGTGTACTTGGTAGTATTTCATTACTGTGTGCCTTTTCATTTTCTAGTATTTATTCAGTAAATGTTCTCTTCATCACTCCACACCCACACAATTATTCCCTTATTTGTATCCATCGTACTTCTTTGTCTCTCCCTTTTATTGGTGTCTCAGGTTTTCCATTCCTTCCAAGCGTGATTACTTTGTTGAGATTTTCTGCATTTCTCAACAGTTGGATGGAGACGTCGAACTCAAACCTCCGCCATCTAAATTGTTTTACTTATTGAGCAGGAGATTGTAACGACACAAGCAAATAAACGTGGTGAATAAAAGCATTTTTGTTAACACAACCCAAAATTCAGATATCAGCATATTCTGACACTTTGAAAATAAGATGGAAAATAACTTTGGTGGAACTGCACCCTTAGGTGACACAGTGACTGGGATCTAAGGCTTTCTTAGGTGAGTGTATGAGCTCAGTGTGATTGTTGTTATGTGTTTGATGTTGTTGATGTTAGGATGTGCTGTTGTGTGAAGCTGAATATGATAATGATAGATGTGCTTTGTACAGATTAGATGTGTTTATTTGGTCTTAGACAATGACAGGTAGCTGGTCTGTGAACTCTAGTGTAATAATGTGTAAAGTATTGTGTATGGTGTAAATAATATATGCATGGTTCAAATATCTAGCTATTTATAGAAGTTATAGTCATTTGTGCTTTTACTGTTTTTTTTTTAATGGAACATCTCCTGTGGGACAACGGATGGAAACTAGCCATTGGCTAAAATCTGGAGTTTTTACATCCGTGTGAAAACATGTATGTTCATTAATGCTCACCGTCCCATTCAAATACATACATTGACATTAAATTGAAATTCACATTTCTATTCTTCCTACCTTTGGATAGTTTTAAGTCAAATCCTTGGATGTAACTACACTTAATTCACACTTCTGTTAAATTCACCAAATTTCATTATTTGGGGTTAACTGTTTTCTCTGTGCAGTAGTTTAATTTCATGCTAATTTTAGGAAAGAACTAATGATTTAGACGAAATGCATTTCCATATTTTATGTGCGGCTTGTCTTGGAAACCTTTGTTGTGTGCCATCTTCATCATTCCTGCATTGTTGTATTGACCCCAGAAAAGGAGCGTAACATTAAAAAACATTAAAACAGCAGCAATGGATGAAAATCGTGTTTTAATTTTTCCCCCAGATTTTTGGACTGTTATATTTTGCCTCCCCTTTGGATGGAAATGTGACTCTAGTGAGTGTATCCCACAAAAGAAGGTAATTAAAAATTATTTTTCAAGTATGACACTGGGAAAAATTTGTAAGAAAAAACAAAGGCCAAACTGCCCACAGATCTAAACTTAGAGTGAAGGAAGAATGAAACAAGAAAAAAAAAACATGATTGAGAAGTGAAGGAAAAATGAACGATGTGAAATGCATAGAAACAGGAGTGAGGTGAAAAAAATGGCCTCACACAAAGCCAAGGACACATACACACCTGAACACACACACACACACACACCTGAACACACACACACACATACACACCTGAACACACACATACACACCTGAACACACACACACACACACACACATACACACCTGAACACACACACACACATACACACCTGAACACACACACACACACATACCTAAACACAGTATTATAGCATCATCCATTACGTCCATTGGACAGGCAGTAATGGCTGTGAGACACAGAGGACAGACCTGCACCTATAAACAGTCACATAATTACACACACACACACACACACACACACACAGTCACACTCAGACCCCCTGGCCTCATTATTTATAATGTACCGTTCCCCCTCCCAGAGAGGCCGAGGTCTGCAGGGTGGGGGTTGTTAATGACAAACTAAAGTCTACTTTTAAATCGTCCTTCTTACTCGTCTTTCTCTTCCTTTATAACGTCATCAGTGTTATCGCTGCCTGCAGGCGTTGAATTTAGTCTAATCAGCAATGGCGTCACATTTAGGAAAAAAAGTGGTTCACAAACAATAAGAAAAACCATCAACAAAAACAAGTACAAACTGGTATCATCACTTGTACAAGAACAAAAGTACACATTACATTTCAGTTCACACATTAAAAATACAAATAGGATAGACGGAATAAAAAAAAACAGAAGATAAGTAGAAAGAAAAAGTATTGAGAGAGTTTCAGCTTTAATCTGCTTCTCTTCATTTATAATAATAATGTAGTAATTTGAGTAAAAACAAACGTGTCTATAGCCACAGTTCTGTGGAACTAACTTGTTCATTTGTCTCTTATCACAGAACCAGTCAGTGCCCTTGTATCCTGTGTAGACTGCTAACCTGTCATCTGTCACCCCCCTGCCACAGAACTGTCGCAGATGCCACGTACCTGTCCAGTTACAGGTAAGGCTGGGGTACCGGTTACCAGATGTGGATTCTGGGGTTATGGTCTATGAATTAGGGTCAGGGTATAACCAGATTACAACAAAAGAACCCACATTAAACATAACACATTAGTGATGCAGGACATAACCCCACCCCTGGGCAAAATGCCCCCCCAAAATAGTCCCTTCATTTAACCGTATCCATGATTGGGTCTGTGGCAACAAAATGTCATCACTGTTTATCGTCACAGCACAAATGCTAACATTTGATTGAATCTGTGGCAACGCAGACAGACCAATATGTCATGCCACAGTACTGTGGTACTGCAATGGAACCACAGTACTATGGTACTGCAATGGAACCACAGTACTGTGGCACTGCAATGGAACCATAGTACTGTGGTACTGCAATGGAACCACAGTACTGTGGCACTGCAATGAAACCACAGTACTGTGGCACTGCAATGGAACCATAGTACTGTGGCACTGCAATGGAACCATGGTACTGTGGCACTGCAATGAAACCACAGTACTGTGGCACTGCAATGGAAGCACAGTACTGTGGCACTGCAATGGAAGCACATGCAAAACAGACACGGACAGGTAATTTACAAATCATCAGAAGTCTGCAGGATACACTCTTTATTGTATTTATAATGCTACTATACTACACAATACTATACTACTGTACTATAATATACTATGCTATACTATACTGTACTATAATATACTATGCTATACTGTACTGTACTATACTATACTATACTATACTACACTATACTATACTATGTTATACTATACTATGCTATGCTACTATTACTACTATCATTACATTGATAGGAAGCTATTTATTTATAAGGACTGAGTGGGATTGCTTTGTTGTTGTTGTTGTTGTTGTTGCTTTGTAGCATATTTGAAATAAACTAAACAACAGTTACAGTAGTTGTGACTAAAGCTTTGGCTGTCGAACAGAACAGAGAACTGTCCGCTAGAGTATATTCAACAAAAGGAAATAAAAATAGAAATGCTGACTTCTGAACATTGATCAAATATAAATTCTTACAGTTAGACTGATCACAGTGTTATTATTTTGAGTCTGGATCAAATGCACCATGATGTTAAAAACAGCAGGTGAAACCCTTACTGTTAACTTTGTGTTTCCATCACACATTTACATTACAAACAGAAGTGTGATTGTCTGTTATTGTCAGAAGTATTTATACTTACTCCAGCAGAAGGTAATATGTAACTCTATGTTGTGTTGTGACAATGCAGGAGATAAGACAGAGAGGTCAGAGGTCACAGATGGACAACTACTGAGCAGGATGTAAACAGAGGGCAGTGTGTTCCAGTCTGAGCTCTGTTGCCAAATGTTAACAAAGTTGACAAAAACCTGTTTAAAAGCATCAGTGAAACAATTTCATCTGTTGACTGATTCCTCCGCCTCTACAACAGACTGTGGTCAAACAGTAGTTTATAACAGCAGTAAGTCTAGAGCATGGTAACCTGTTAAAAATTATATTATTATATTAAGTTTTTACATGTTTATAGTATATTTTATTTGTTTCCGGGTTAAAAAAAAAAAAATCAACTCCAAGTTGCAGTTTAGTGTGTGTTTTTTTCTCCTTTACATACTTTCTAATATTTGGCTGGTAATTAAAGAAGATTATGTCCAATATGAAATGACATAAATCTGCACTAAATGAGCCGTGATGATGGTGATGGTGAGTCTAAATGAACTCATTACAGGACTGATGTTGTGTTTGTGGATGAAAACAGTCTCCTCTGAGTCCAACAAACAACAGCTGGGACGCTATGACGCTTCACTGCAGCAGATGCTCTGTGTGATTGAGTTAAATGCACACATTTTCATTTTTCTGTACATGCAGAGAAAATAGAGGATCTTATTAGAGTTTTGGGTTAATTTATCAGCAATAGCAGAAGTGACTGTATCTTCTTTAAGGAGACATTGTTAGAGCTTTGCATTCAGTGTTACCAACAGTTTTATCAACTATAAAAACATAGTTCCTTCTCAGCTGATGTCAGAGCTCATTCTGTTTCTATCTTTGTCTTCTAGCCAAAGACCAACAACCACAGCTTCAAAAGGAAGATAATGTGCATTATCTTAAAGTGGAATTCCACTGATGTCTGCCAGATGTTGCTTTAAAAATTTCTTCAAATTATTTCCACTGAAAAAAATAAGACCTTCTTACTACAAAAGACTTTCATTTGTCTTGTTTGTTTATTAATATTCCTTCCTTACGCCCTGTTCCCTCTAACACAGATGTTTTTCTTTACAGATCTTTTGTACTTCCAATAAAAAAAAAAAACACATCTTCTGTCCACACGACCTTCATTTCACAATTATATCTGTCCTGAATTTGATGCCTCAGGTGCAGGTTATGCCAACATTTTCTTTGTACAGACACACACAAACCATAGCTAAATGAAAAAGGCCTCTGACAAGCTTTGTTTTTGTCATGTAAAACACGGTTCACATGTGGATGTGACACCCAAGCATGAATGAAATGACCTGGAAGTATCTGTTGGAGTGGGAAGAGTTGTTTGAACTCTAAATGTCAAAGATAAGAGATGCCACACTTCCATCAGATGTTCCTTTAGCTAACACCTTCAGGATGCACTGGACCATCTTCTACAGGAAACCAGATAAGGGGCATCCCACAATTCTTTGATGCAGCAAAATCTGAAAATCTTTCCATACTTGAAATGATCAAAACTGATGAAATGAATCACCAAATGACAATGATGACAGACAGGATACACACTTTCACAGCCTAACTAAACCTTGCTGATATGTTGCCCAGTGGGTATGACACGTTGGTTAAAACTTCCAATGTGAATGTTCAACTGAATCATGCATCCAGTGCCAACAAATCAGGACGATGTAATATTATGGTGTAATATCTTGAAGCCTAAATGTAATAATGTATATCTTTTGTATACATCTATTGTCATCCTACAATATTAAGAAGGGCTCATTATATGGAGTATGTGTGGTTGGTTGTACATATTACTTTTTATTACCCCGCCCCCAAAGGGGAAGCAAGGGGTACTGTTTTTGGTTTGGTTTGTTTGTTTGTTTGTTAACGCTTTAACAGCAAAACTACTGGTTGAATTTATACTAAATTAAGTGTATAGATTGCCAGTGACTCAGAATAGATGTGATTATATTTTTGATAAAGGAGGCCAAAGTCCATATTTTTTTTAAATGAATTTTATCATTTAAATTTTTATTTATAATGGCCAAACTTTGTCTATGCTGTCTATATAAATGCTGACATCATCACACGCATGGACATGATGACATCAGCTGGATTAATGCCACAATAAGCTCCAATACATGTGAGGGGTGGGGTTTGTTATTCCTGGCACCACTTGTTTCTACCTTTTTTTTTTTTTTTTTTACACCAGGCTGTCCACGATTATAACCTGCATTAAACAGCATAGAACACACAGGAATTAGTATTCATGTTACATTTATTTAAATCAAGTGGAGTTGGATTCTTTCAGGACCGTGGCTCTTTATAAATACTCCCTATAAATTCTGAAAGGCAGAATTCATTATATCTTTGCTTGACTGTCCTCCATGGAGATCAAGGAAATAATAGTTGGAAAAAGACTGCACTGGGAGTCCTTTGGTAATGTATGTTTGAATTTTAGACTAGATGGACAAGTGGCGTGAGATATTTGGAGCTTCTGTTATTGGAATAAAAAAATGTTTGTCCTGATGCCCAGTTCCTCATTGTGGAACTGTAGATTATCATTATTACATTACATTTGGCTGATGTTTTTATCCAAAGCGACTTAAAAGGTATAGCAATGTTTAGCGCCAACCTGAGATTTGAACTAGCAACCTTCCAAATCAAATCAGTGGTACAAACCACTAAGGTATCCAGTCACAAGTGTATTTTAGGTGTAGATTAAAGACTTTTAAGATTAATTTTTATGCCACTGATTTATGAAGTTCATTATTAGTTAATTAAAATTCACCTACTCTGCTTGTTGGTATAACTTAGCAAAAGTATTTAATATTTGCATTCGATCATTAAATAGTCTGTGAGCCAGCTGGTAGGTTGGATGCTCATCCATGATGTTAAGGTGACAGTAAGTGAAACTGCTTGGTGGGGTTTTTAAAGTAACATTTTCCTAAGTAGCAGTACAGTATCAGTAAATTAGCGTTAGTCTTGGCATTAGCTTGAGGCATTTCTCCCCTCACTCCTCTTCAGCTTTACCCTCATATAAGTAACTTCTGGTCCTCAAAATGATGATGATGGTGATAATGATGATAACTTGAGATGGTGATGGTGAAAACACTGAGTTTAGTGTTTCAAAATGTAATGTGGACCATGGATGCAGGACGCTGTTAAAATGATTAGAAGACTGACGTTAAAAAAAAAAAAAAGTTGGATATAACTCTTATTTATTTGCAGTTTAAACATCTATCGGTTGAGGTGGAAGCCATGGGAGGTACCAGTAAATGAAAAACTGGAAACCAGGGAAAACATTTTTCTTATTGGTATTATTGGAAAAAAAAATGGTAAAAGAGTCACTTTTACGTCTGGAATCCAGCTCTAATAAAAACACTGTTACCCATAAAGTTGGAATGCAATGTTTACCTCTTCATGAAATGATTTGATTTATTATTGAATGATAAAGTGTAACTGGGAGTCAGTATGTAATCACTGAACCCTATCATAGGTGATAGGAATAAAAAGTGTCTGAAAACAAAATGATGCCAAATTTATGGACAACACTGTATATCCATGTAATATAAACCAATGTCAATATATCAATTAAAACATTTTCTCAAGCCACAATGGAAAAAAAATATATAAAATTTAAATCTGAAAAAAATAAATTGACGTTTTTCAGCAGGTTTTGGAAAAAACATTGGTGAAATTAGAATAAGTACTGCAGGTTAAAAGCCCTTTGTGTTATTATTTTGGTCGTAAATGAAAAACATGGGCTCAGTTTGAAACAGGACTTTATTAATTAATTATATGTGTCAAACCCTCCACCTTAAACCCCCCCGATGAGATCTGCTGCATTATGAACTGATTTTCCTCTTCACACCTCAGGGTCTGAACTGAACTCAGCTGGTTAATAATGAGGAGGAGGTATGAGCTGCAGCTGCTGCCGTCTGATCGCAGTCTGTCTGTCCAAAGTGACAGCAGCAGAATGAGAAGACAGAGGACAGATAAATAAATAGCCTGTGGAGAGTGAGAGGTTGCTGGTTTTAGTGGGAGACACTGTTAATGAACCCATATTGTGCTAAGGATTTATTTGTAGCCACTGAAAGTAGACAAGCAGATGGAGGTTTAAGACCATCCCCCTAAAAACAAGAAGAGTTCTGACACTGTGTGTGTCTTTCACAAGATCATTAGAGCTTTAAAAATCTAAATAAAGTCAACTTTATTACAGGTACTGAGCTTCGCTATGGGAGTTTGTCAGTTTGGTGGAGAAGGAATGATGAGTTCAACACTTTATGTTCTGAAACAATTGGCTCATGAAAAAAAAAATACACATATTGTATGAGTTCAACAAGAAAACATCCTGAACCAAATCAAAGACATTTTACAGATGAAATAATCAGAATAAAGAGGTAATAAGAATGCTGGAGAAATGAGTCTTTAAAGCAAGGTCAGTTTATTTGTAGCACATTTCATGTACAGGACAATTCAAAGTGCTTTACACCAGACATAAAAGCATCACAAGTGAGGCATAAAAAGTGGAAATTAAAATAGGAAATAGAACTTAAGGAACAAAAAAAAATTAAAATAGACATTAAAACAGTCAGCGATAAAATGTGATTTTAAAGTTAATTAAAAAAAACATTATTTAAGTGTTTAAGAGAACGCTGCAGTAAATAATACTGTTTTCAGTCTGATTTAAATGAGCTGACAATGCAAATATGACTGCAGACGCTCAGACTGACTGTTCTGGTGGATACTGTGGATGAAACATGGACAGTGAGCAGCTGTGGCTCCGTTGGTAGGGGGGGTTGTCCAATGATTCAAGGGTTGATGGTTTGAATCCTGGCTCTGACTGTCTGCAGTTCATTTACAGAATATAATCTGGTATGAAGGTGAACAGCAACAAGTTCAGTTGTATTTTATTCAAGTTTGTTGAAAGATTCTTTACGTTAGGTGCATTTAGTTTTAAAGGTGTCTGTGCTGACCTCGATCTACTGTAGGGCATACACTAGTATACACTGGTGATGTTTTTGTCACATCAGTCCCTGTCTTGTCTCTTGTCTTCCTGTTTTATTTTGTAATCCTTCCTCGTGTGTCATGTCAGGCGTCTTGACTTCCTGTTTCCCTTTCGTGTCATTATTACCTGACTCCTCCTTATTAGTTAGTTAGTTAGTTTGTTCTTTATTGTCATTGTTATAAAAAACAATGAAATTTAAAAGTGCCAAGCAATGATCAATGTCATTCATAAAACAAAAAGAAAGAAAGAAACACAATTCATAAAAACAAAAAGAACAGAATAAGAATAAAAACACACATACATGTCACCACTTGCACCGGCCCTTTTGCCTAAGATAATATAAATATATATATTGCACATTTAAAACAGTAGATTGTTAAGTGCGACTATTGCTGAAGGATAAAAACTGTTTGTAAGCCTGCTGGTCCTCGATCTTATGGATCGGTACCGTCTGCCTGATGAAAACAGATTAGTATGTGAACACCTGTGTCTCGTCATCCCTTGATTCCCTGTGTATAGAAGTCCTGTCTTGTCTCAGTGTTGTCACCAGTGCTTCCCAGTATTTTTCCTGTGTGACAGTCCAACGTTTTCCAGATTTGTCTCCCGTGCATGACCCTGTTTCTTGACCTGGATTTCCCTGACTTCGCCTTGCCCTCCCCAGCCTGAGCCCAGAACCTCTGACCTGGATTGGATATTGGATTACGGACTTGTCTTCTCTCCTATCGGTACCTTCACCTTCTTCGGATTGTCTTCAGGATTTTGACCCTTCACTAGATACACGTCTTGAGCCAGGCTATTCCCGGTGAACCACGCATTACCGGATCGGAACCCCGTCCCGGGATACGGACTGGACCGGGACCTGCATTATTAGTATTGTTCTGTTATTATTGTAATCTGTAAATAATAAATAAGCTGTTCTCCTGTGCTCATTTGTTGGTTCATGACTCGCTGCATTTGGATTCCTTATTCAGTTGTGACAGTTTTAAGGTGCACGTTCATTACTCAAAGCTGTGATATACGGTGATGGCATTATCATCCCTGTCTACATGGATTCACACAAATCTTAACTTAAGACTGTATTTTTTTTTAAAGTTCTTTTATGTGTAAAATGCTGTTAACATATGGACAAGAGGCACAAGCTTAGAGAAAAATATCTGTTTTGCAAAATATCTGCATTAGTGTGGATGGGGATCAAACTTTACTTTTATCGATTGCCTCTTGGCTGCGAAGGTAATAAAAAATGGGATCTAATTTACTGCAACGGTACAAAAGTCAGTGGAAAAACTCCACTTAAAGGTTAAAGGAACATTGCACTGGCATTTGGTTCAAGGAAGTGAACTGACGGTAACTTCTTGGTTAGCCAACAAATATATACGTCAGTCCCGAAACACTCTATACATGACAGGGAGAAATGCTTTGAAACCAGTTCCACATTTAGGTGAAAATGTTGCTTAATGCTAGTTCCCAGAATTGTTTGACATTGGCTTATCCGGTGGTGGTGAATTCTGAATTCATTGAAAGGTTCAGTATGGAAGATGTGCATGCATGGATTTGTGTGGAGTTTGTAAAGTCTATTCATTTTAATGTAAGCTGACTGCATTTCTAAGATAATGGTATCTCATTTTGCACACTGCTGCAAATGTAGAGGAGTAGAATAGAAGCATTGGAGAACCTGGGGAAGAGCTTAAGGACTGACCTGAGTCCACTTCAGTGTGCAGGATGTTTGACGGAAGTAGGGAAAGTAGACAGTTGTTTGCTTTGAAATGGAGTTAGCCAATGCTAACAATCAACTTCCAACACAAACTTAATGCATATATATTTAACATGTAAATCTCTCTCAAAAAGTATCAGTTACTTCTACTACTATAGATTCTACCTGTTGTTTCATCATCTTTCATCAACTGAACAGTGGAAAAATAGTGAATTTAACTGAAGAAGTGTTTCAGCAGAGACAATAGGGACAGTAATGCCTGTAATCCAGAATCCATGTTGAACTCAGCTGGTAGTTAAGGGTGATTTTTTTTTTTTTTTTAAATTTAGGAACAGGTCACATCATGGGGCAAAGAAAGTCAATGGAGACATATCACCCATAGGACCCAATCATCAACAAATACAGTCTGCATAAAGAGCGTTCTTCAGACCTTGCATTAACATGCGTCCCGAGAGATGTGAAAACAGGTGGTCAGCTCTGTGTATGTCATTAGAAAACATCGTATGTGTCTTATGTGATCACTCTTGATTAATGTAAAATTCCTGCTTAATGTGTGCATAAAGGAGGTCATACATAGCCATAATAAACTGACTTTATATATAGATTTAATTTTTTTTTTTTTTTTAACTTAACAGCAGTATGGTAGACTGGCTGCCTTTTGGTGCTGGAGCCTCATATACTTTGCCAAGTGAAACTTCACAAAGTATATGAGGCTTTATTGTCTTTATTATGAGTTTTGTTCAACCACATTTCGATGCTGGATCTGACATGAAGAGACAGGTGGGAGGAGAAGAGAAGGAAGGAGTGAAGGGGGGAGGAAAAGGAAGGAGGTGATGGAGAGAATTTCAACAATACCAACAATGATAACCATGGTGATAATCATAATGGGAACAATAACTAGAACCAGAACTGAATAAACTGGGAAAAGAAAAAAAAAATTACAATGAAGCAAAATAAAAAAAGACCACCAGGGGGCGTTTCGGGGCGACGCCCCCTCACGCCATCAACCCCGCCCCCTCGGATTATGAGAAAAGAAAACAAAAAAACAAAAAACAAATTCTGAAAAAAAAAACCAAAACCCAAAACACTAATTATCCAACAATATCAAGTATTTAACAAATACTTGTGGACGGTTGTATAATACAATAGTTGTAAAATCAAATCACATCATTTTGCCCTGAAGGCACACCGTAGTCTCGTGTACGTCATCCATAGTCCCGCGAGATTCCTGCACCAGTAAAATGGATCCGTTTTCAGACAGTACGTGTCCTGTGATTTGATACAGAGCTGCCCACGCACACACTTTCACTGTGTGACACACGGGTTTATCTGTCTTCACACGCACTCACACCGCACATCCATTTATTATGCTTTAAAAAAGTCCGATTGGGGCAGAGACTTGGCCTGCATTTCCTCCCCCCATTCAGTCCCATTCTTAGTGGGCGGGCCCTTAGCAACGGATGTGGGCGGGCCCTTAGCAACGGAGATGGGCGGGCACTTAACAACGGAGTGCGCAAACGCGTCCGCCATGTTTGGTATGGAGCCGCCGCCCGGCAGAACAATGCAGTGAATGGTCATAACTTTAATAAATAACCTTTCTGTGTTAATCCATAGAATTGGAATTAATCCGTATAATTAAGTGGAATAACTGCAAGAACTCTCATGATCAACACAGCGTTTTAAGGTAAGGCCATTTGGTTTTTACTTTTCCCTGTTGCAAACATCGTGCTTTGAAGTAGGTTCGTCAGTTTCCGCTAAGGATGAGTTTATTACATTATGTAGAGACTGACTCAGATGTACATTTTCATAAATCGTTCTCTCAAAACGGCGTTCCCGGCCATGCTCATCGTGCTTTTCTTTTACTTTCTTGGTGGAGAGTGTGAAATAACGGCGTCATTTAGAGTGATTTTGGAAGCAGACCCTAATGACAGTAGGAGCAGGACTACAGAATGGATTTGGGTCATTGAACCACGTGTTTGCGTTGTTCCATTTCATGTGGCCGCCGTGCCAACTGCACTGGGTGGAAATGTTTACATGTGCTGAGCTATTTTCATGTGATTTAAACCAGGAGACAGAGGTGTTTGTGTTTTATGTTGGTGTCTTTGCAACAAGCTTAACTGTGTGTGTGTGTGTGTGTGTGTGTGTGTGTGTGTGTGTGTGTGTGTTAAAGAAGCTGGAGTAAAACTAAACAAAGTTCCCACATTTCTTGCAGTCTCAGACCAGGACAGTGCAGCACACTACGTGGGGAAAGGGTGCTTTTACAGATACTGCCTGATTTTAGGAAATAATGATGATATTTACGCCCTGGGTCTTTATTAGCTAACCTAAATGAGGGACACCTGGTTCCCGGTATTAAAGTCTTTTGGGGATGTGGTCTACCGAGATGGAAAAAACTACCAGAGCTGATCAGAGAGGATTCTGGTGCTGACATTCCATCCATAATACACGTGTTTTTTTTTTGTTTGTTTTAAATTATGCGCTTACAAAAATACTGGACCGGACCCTTCTTCCTTCACGCACTTTTTTTTCTTTTTGGCGGGGTGGGGGGTGGGGTGCGACCCCGCCCCCTGTGATAAACTAATTGCTGGCCTGGATTCAGATCCATTGTAAAAATAGCTCTGCATTAATTTTTTTTAACCAGGGTCCCTGCCCTTTGACCTGGGAGCAAATCAATCTTTACCTGTGGCGGCAGCAGGGGGGGGGGCGGACGGACGGACGGACTGACTGGACTGCCCCCTCGAAAAATATGCTGGGGGGGCTTGCCCCCCCCCCTCGAAAATAAATCTGAAGCCCTTTTGTATTTTTCCACTGAAATGCACCACAAATACTGAACTCCCCGGACTCCTCCCTGTGGAGGAGTCATGTGACACGACAACGCACCAAATATGGAAGAATGTGCTGAATGTAGGAGTACTTCAGGAGCCCTCTGAAAAAGTAAAATTTCCCAGAGGCCAGTGCGGTCCTTCAAAGGTTTAGGGACTTTACATGGCTGCGAAAAGAAAAGCACCAGCAGAACGCTGGAGGCAAAAAACCATAATGTCCTTTTTCGCCGGCGCCCGTGGTCCCCAGGATAAGACCAACAACAACAACAATGACCTCCAAGACAAAGTAAATTATGGGGTCATTTTTGCCTCTTTAATCCACAAATGCAAATGTATTATTTGCAACTTGTGTGTTTTTGTTAATATCTTTTTTTTTTTAATTAAAAAAATAAACATTTGTAAAACTGAAAATCCTGTTTGTGAAATGTGATTTGCATTTGTGATTCACCAGTTACATGAATTCACTGATTTCTTCTATGATGTATTTTTGAGACATTCTTTTTGAGAAATCCGTGATCCACAAATAGCCACATGCTTGACACAGGAGTGACCCCTCCCCACCACCAGCCTGTTTTTCAACTCTCAAGTTCATCTTTCTTAAACTTTATGAACTTGATATTTCCTTAATTAATCATTAAAAGTTTTTGATGACAAGAGTCAAAAAGTATCATATAACACACACAACTTTAAATTAAATGAGGTGAAATTCTGCACAAAGTTTAACTTTAACCCAAAAAAGTAAAAGTGCCAGCAAAATTTGCCCCTCAATGCACGAAATAATGTTTCAGGGGGTCTAGATTTCAAAACTTGCCCGGGGGAGCATGCCCCCAGACCCCCCTAGATAACGTTGCACCATGCATGTGAAGATAAACAGCAAATCTTGCCCCCCCCCCCCCCACTCAAAATTCCATGCCGCCGCCCCTGTTTACAATGT
>JAPSES010129985.1:0-40205 GCA_029822895.1 Maxillicosta whitleyi
ATATATATATATATATATATATATATCACTTTTTTTTGAGAGAGAGAGAGAGAGCCCCATGGTGGTCAATATGATAATTCGAACCCTGCTCCACAGAGACAATGGCACCATTAATAGTTTTCTGTCCGTTACTTGTTTGCATTTTAACACCGTTGTACAATGCATCCAAATCTTTTTTTTGATTCTGTTCAATATCACATCTACACCACATTGACAGAGGTCAACAGATCTAGCCATGGCAAGTAACCTAATAGCATCAAGTTTAGACCTATATTTTGGATTTTTGCTAGAGTGTAATACACCATCAACAGCTTATTTGTTGAGGCAAAGGATCCAAGTGGATTACAGACCTCAATTTCATCTGTATATAGAACAATCTGCAATGCATTTGGGATCTCTGAAAATAAGGGATGTGCATTTAAAATGGAGCCATCAACAATGTCCTGAATTATGATATTAAAAAAAAAATAGTTTTGTTTATAATGTAGACATTACACAAATAGACAGTTACTGAACACTCTGTGTAAGTTCAGTGTAACTGTAAACAAGTAAATAAAAACTGTGCTGTGTTTTTTTTTTTTAAATTTATCTGTGAGAGCCGATGCTTGCATTTATCACACAGTCAGTGGCATTGTGGTCTGTGTACACCGTGGCCATTCGACTTCCTTTTTCAAAACAGGAAATGGAAAACAGATAACGAGCCGTCTCCCGTCTTGGAGATGGAAAATGGGAGACAAAGAATGAACCTATTTCCCATTTCCGATTTCCAACTTCAAAACGGGAAACGGGTTCGTTTTCTGCGCTTCATTTTGGTGTTCATGAATGGGAATCAGGATAAATAAAAACAGGGTCACTTTTTGATATCTAATTTTGCATTGATTTGACCCAGAACAGGTTTTGTGATAAAAAAAAAAAAAAAAAAAATACAAGCGCTAGCAAAGAGAAGAGTTAATAGGTGCTGATGACATTCATTCATTCCCATTCATTCATCATGGAGGCGCAGTGCCAGTACGTAGTGTTCAAAGGCGCAAAGAGGGTCCGAATTCGGGAGGAGGATTTGACGGTGGAAAAAGTTGGGAGGATATTTCAGGTGAATATATTAAACCATGAAGATGATTAGCCATTGTACAATATATTGTGTAGGTTGCTACTTATTAATTTTGTCGTAAATTGCACTACGCCAGTAAGGTGCCAGCCAGCCCATAGAGTAGAGTGCACAGTCCAATTAATAGGCAACATACGCAATATCTTGGACGAAATAACATTGCTATTGATCAGGTGTTGGGACTGTGCACTCTACTTCGTTTTGACAATAAGGCAAACTTTGACTTTGAAACCAGCGTACTAGTCAAGAAGGACACTTTACCCTCTCCAAGGAGCTTCGGTGTCGCTTAATAAGGAATACAGTAATGTAAGCTTTCTGGGTTCGTCTACAGGTGGTCAGGACACACATAAGGAACTGAGGACGAAACGTATACTCTTGAACAACTCCACTGTTTTAATAATAGAGCTCTCTGCTTCTCGTTACGTCATACATTTCCTGGTCAGGTGAGACCCACATCCAATCATCAAATCCCCGATATCAGCAAAATCCTAACATACCCAAATTTCTATTAATTATTTATTTATAACACCAAGTAATATATTTAGAATCTCACAATATCAATTGCTGCAGTTTACAGTAACAAGTATGATTGCCATCAAGAGAGATGCAGGAGATGATTTCCAGTATCCATGCAGTCGTGAGCTTATTGTGATGGCTAAGCATCTCACTGAGTACTACCCAATGTTGCGGGACAGATCTGCAGCTAGTGGAGCTGAATGGGTAAGAGGATATGCTTTATTCAGCATTGTTACATTTACAATGTTACAATTTCAATTTAATTTTTACGGCTTACTTTCATTTTGGTCAGGAATCTGTGAAGAAGCAGCTTCTGAGAAGGGTCCAAAATGTGACAACTCCCAAAAAGAAGCAGGGAGCAACTCGTTCAAGAAAGAGGCAACGGGTCATGAGCTTTGAGAGCAGCAACCAAGAATCATCCACTGATGACAGTGGATCTATTGCCTGAACTTTGATCTTGGAAAGATCACCGCAGTCTGGAGGCAGTTCCCCAGAAGCAGAGCAGTTGGATGGTAAGAGCACATATTGAGATTCTGTTTTTGTTCTTGTAGTTCACCTAAAAAGAGCAGAGAGAGAGAGAGAGAGGTATTGTCTCCCCCATTAACTTGAGACTTCAGGCTCTATGTACTTATTACTATACTGGTGTAAGCTAAAGAAATATTGTAATTTATTATTGATAAACATCTACACCATGTGGAGTTGTGAGAAAGTGAAATTAATGGTGTGAATGTACTGTCACATTTCATTTTCATTTCGATTTATATTCATATGATGTATGTGTCTTCAAACTGTAATGGTATGAACCAAAACAGTGATTGAAATTTCATCTCAATAGAAACTGAACCTGACAGCCCACAGAACCAGGCAAGACACTACAGGGTTCTACAAGAGCTATACAAACCCAGGCCCAAACCTAACAAGAAGGATATTGCCCAGCTGTTTAACCTTGAATACCAATCTAGACGAGCTTTCATTGACTCTGATATTATGAGGGAGCAAGACAGACCTTCCAAGATTATTCAGACATACCCGTGCTTCAGAGAAGTGGACCATGTAAGAAAATCATTTTATGTTGAATTTATCTTTAATATGATTGTAGTAAGTAATAGTAGTAGTAGTAAGTCATTAGTTTACAAATTATTAGGTTTTGGCCATTTTAAGTTTTAAAATGAAGGAAGCCAATATTGGACGTTTTCTTTCTCTTATTTTACACAAATTGTTTCAAAATTTATCAACCAGGTAAGTCCAGGCCTCCATAGTAGGCCTAAGAGTTCTTTAGTCACTAGATTGATTGGAATGTAGATTTCAATAGACATTTTTCTATCTGTCTTTCACTGGTAGATAATGGACGAACTGCAGCGGATCCTCACTCAAGGAAAGTCCCGCCTCATGCCCAAATTGAAGAATCGCTGGGGAGCCTTTTGTGAGAAGATCAAATTCTATGGTGTTTTCAAGAAAGTCTTGAAACCTCCACTGGCAGATAAAGGAATTTCACACTTAATACAGAATCAATAGGCTGACCACAGTAAGTGGTGCTGCTGGTGCTTATTAATTTTGGACATTCACCAAGTATTCAGGATTTACATAACTTGTCAATTAGCTTAACCACTCTTTGTGTTTTTTTTGTTTTTGTTTTTTTTTTTTTTTTAAGTTTTACCATCTGCAGTACACTGCTATATGCTGTCTCTCCCCTATCACATTTCTTGTCCTGTTGCCTTGTCTTTCTCTTTGTTTTTAAATAACTGACTGCAGAGTATAAAATTTGTCTGTTATGGTTTTTACAGTAAAGCAAGCGGTTGCAATGATGAATGCTTTACCAGACATCTTACATCACCTATTGCTCCATCCAAGAAGTTGGGGCATGCAAGCGAGGCTATGCTTCACATTCTTGAGGTAAGAATCTATGCGATTTGTTTATTGTAAATATTTACTCATGATAAATTACGTAACTGCATTTTTAAAACATTCATATTGCCACACTGCAAAATTCATAGGTCTTCTTTAAGAAATTGAGTCAATTTTACTTTCTTTGCGATGTTGTGTTGCATCTATAGAAGTAAATATATTTGGAACAAATGCATTCTACACCACATCATATGTCAGCTGGCATAATATACGGTCAGTTTTGACATCACTTATCACACTACTTCATTGCATTTCTTAGGTACTAAGAAATGCAAACAGCAGGATGAGCAAAGACATTTTAAAAATAAAACTGAAACTGAACTTGACTATGCATTTTATGCCTCAAGCAGAAATGATAAATGTTTCTTATACTTTGACAAGAGACTGTTCTTACTACTTTAACCCGGCGAAGCTGTTTAGCAAGAATGCTGCATTGCCAGAGCATACCAGTGAACAAAGACCAAATATTAAACATTACCAAGAACATAATTCGACAACTGGAACAGAATCACAGCCACAATTATGGGCTGCATTGAAAAAGTAATAAACACTAGTACAAACTTACTTTGTTTCTTTTACACTTAGCATCTTCCTTGTTTTCTATTACTTCACATTCATTTTTATTTGAAAGCCTTGCTATCCTGCAACATATCCATTGCGAAAACTCTCATAAACATACACACATGCTAATTATCTTCTATTTGTGTTCCAGTCTGTGGAAGACCCCAACACCTTTCTTCAGATGAGACCACTCTTCAGCCCGGTGGTGATAGTCCATGAAACCAGATGCATTCTGGACATTGGAACCATGTCTGTACTGATCTTTCCAAAGGAGGACATCGCTGACAGTGTGATGTATATCATGGCATGTTACTACACCTTTCACCTCACATACCCCAAGCGCTTAGCCACACTCCTCTCTGTGCTGCAGACAGTAGTTCTCATGGATGCCATCTATGACCGAGACATGACTTCTTCATATAAAAAAGCTATGGCTGAGTGGAGGAAGTTCACTGAGTAGGCACCAGTTTAGTAAATGTCGGATGATCCAGTTTGTTCAGGTAACATCCTTATCCTGGTTCACAGTACATTTATGTGTCAATGTTTATTGTTATACAACATATCTGTTTGCATAAACAACTGTCCATTCAACCTTTCATTGATAACAGGTCAACCTATGATTAAAAATTGTAAAGTTTTTTTTTTTTTTTTTTCTGTTCACGTGCACCATCAATATATTCAAGAGGTGAAGAGAAATTGTATTCATGTCTTTATTTGAGCAAGTAACATACTGTTCTGGTTTTAGGATCACTATCATTAGCATTATGATTTATGAATTCAACAGTTTTTGGCTCATTAAAAAAGAAAAGTAAATGGTCCTACATAATAAGAAAAATATTCTTAAATAATGTCTTTACATCAAGAAAAGTAAACTAGTATTTAGTACAAATTTCCTGGTTTCAAGGGATGCAATACTTAGTGAATAGTATTATGTCAAGAAAATGATAATGATAATAATATAATAATAATGATAATGATAAATGATGATCATTTACTTAATTTAAGAATATTTGTCAACATATTAAGAAAAGTTGTCAAAGTTGTTGTTTGAAGTATTTGAATAAAATACTAAAATAGATTATAAGTATTTTATTCAAATACTTGTTCAAAAAATAACTGAAATGTTTGTCTGAATGTTTGCCTCATGTTGAATACATTTACATTCATGCAGGTGCTTGTGTGACGAGTAATACTTTCAAACAGCTTCTGATCAAGACATGATCATTTTATAATAGCGAGCAAATACTACTGATGGATTTTGGATGGGACTAATAGAGTAGTTTTACATGTCACTGTTTCTAAAACACAATGTTTTTCTGCACTACTTAGGTGTCATCCATTTTTTTTCAACATTTTCAAGAGCGTACAAAAAATATCCCTAGGGGGAGGGGGTTAATTTAGGGGTGTACGCTTTCAAAATGTCAAATAAATGTCGATACCCAAGACAAAAATAAAGTCTCAGAAAAAGTCGTGCCAAAGGTAAGATCGAACCTACAATGGTTCTCTAGCCAAGTACTTATCCACTGCACCACCACAGCTTGTTACTAAACAGTAGATTACGGCCCAATTGGAAACCAGTCCCTACTCACTGCCACTTCACTACGAGTGTCACTCCAAACGGAGTTCCGTCCGCAGCTTTGGAGGGCACTCCTGATTAAGGAGGAGGGCATAAAAGTGACGCTGAATGAGTGTGACGCCTTCGCTACCTTACCAGAAACAGGAAGGAACCGTTACCATGGAGATGGACAGACGCATTGTCTGTGCTGCAGCTGTCATGTGTTCAACAGGTTAAGTAGTGTTCTAGTTAGTTCAAGTGGCATAGCAGCCCGCAACACTAAAATTTTGACCCGATGCGCTAATTTTCTCCTGATACGCTTATTTTCAGTACAGTGTATCAGCATTTCGACAGATCAAATATGCGCGCAGGCTGGACTCTAACCAAATCGGTCCCAAAGGCAGAGCAAGAATTATGTGGGGGCAGAGCCGCTAACTGAAAGGTATAAACTTTCTACCTACCCCTTCTGGTACCCTTAAAATTGCCATTTTTTTGCTCAAATTTTAAAAAGCTCCGCACCGGGTCTGACAAGCCACTTCCAGTGAGTGATAATTGGATTGGGACTCCCTTAATATGGTGGGCGTCTGCGTGACCACGCAAACGGAGGGTTAGTGAATAGGGTTAGGTGATAGGGGCTGGTTTGGGATTGGGCCAATATTGTCAACATTTTATGTGCTCTTGTGTGGGGGGGAGGGGGTTTTCTGAAAGAGTACGTTTTGTATGCGGTTGAAAATGTGGAAAAAAAAAAAAAAAAGGATGACCCCTTAATAAATAAATTTTTTTTAAAAATTGAGAGTATACCCACTTCTCCAGGGGCCACTACACAACAGAGGATAACTGTTTTTCAATGGTAGATTCTGTGTGTTTTGTCATGTGCGCCATCATTCCTTCAGTTTACATGCGAACAGCCGAGCTCTGTTTGATAGTTTCATTGACATTTTTTTGAGGTTTTCGTACAGCCTCAGATCAGGACATTTGGAGCAGCCTCGTAATTTCATTCAGCGCTGTATAAAGTCTCTGCTCTTGGGATGGGGTCTACCACACCCTCCACCTCCTCCTTTCCCCCCTGACCCACTGCCACTCCCTGTGATCTGTGTGATTTTGTGAGTGGAGACAGGTGTGTTGGAGCCAGAGCAGAACCCAACCAGCTGCAAACACTTCCATAATCATGACCTCCATTAATATTCTATCCTGCAACTTCTGCTCTGTTAGTTTCTTGACTTTGCTCCATTTTCGTTGAAATGTTTCATGTTGATGCACTTTAACCCATGTTTTATAGTGTCATCGGTGGGTCACTTTGCATCAAGGTGCATGGCTGAATTTCAGTCCCTCCAAATGGAAACCTGTAGGCTGAATTCCACACATACATGCGACTCTGATACCCAAGACAGCTACCAAAGACACTGCAAACACACTATGACCAGTAAAAGTTTACAAATCAATAAAGAAAAAGAGAAGTTTGAGACAGAAAATAAAACGACTATCAGAGCAGAAATGATCAAATGTGTGATTATTAAAAAGCAGTTGAACCTCCTTTACATATATACTAAAACTCCAGTCATTATTTCTGAAGTTTTCAGATCATTTCAGCGATCATGTAAACATGATAAGGTGACATGGTATGTTTTATCAGATAACGGCGATTATCTGATTATGTGAAATCAGATTAACACACCTAGATTTCTATTCAGTACTCCAAGGTCTTCTGGCATGTATATGGGTTAATCTGTCCTTTTATGTCTGCACATGTATAAACACAATTAAAAATTGTAGAGAACGGAAGATACCTAGTCAAATGTGAAGAAAATAGGACAATAGGAAGTTTGAGTCTACTGTCACTATGTATGTATGAAAACTGAAAAAAATTGATAATGGACTAGCATCTAAACCAGCGATGGATTTTCACAGAAATGCATCAGGTACGATTATTACAATTATTTAATTACTCCCAGATATTGTCATGGCTGTTCCCAGTCATGTGCGTTTTGTTCTGTCATTTCCTGTTTTATTTTGTCAATCCCCTCCTGGGTGGTGTCTGATGTCTTTATTTCCTGTTCCTTGCCTTTCCCACTTGTGTGATTACCGGACTCCGCCCTAATGTTCTATACCTGTGTCTTGTTGTACCCCCTTTTCCCAGTGTATATAAACCCTGTCTTGTCAGTGGCATGTCCATACCACCTCAACCCCTGCCTCTTTAACCACACCTTCATCGACTCTACACCCACCATATCTGCAACCTCTGCGTTAGTAACCTGTCCTCGTCTTACGTTGAATCACAGGGTTACTAACATGGAGGTTGCAGAGAGGGTGTGTGTAGAGTCGATGGAGTAGTTATGGAGGCAGCGGTTGAGGTGGTATGGACATGTGTTGAGAAGAGGGGAGGATACGGAAGTGGGTAGAGTGTTAAAGATGGAGGTGGCAGGAATGCGAGGGAGGGGGTTACTGGTGAGGCGTTGGAAGGATGTGGTGAGGACAATATGAGGGTGATGGGGTTGGAGAAGGAGATGGTAGACAACAGAGAAATGTGGAGGAGAGGAATGGACCAGTGAACCCCTGCTAGTGGAGAAAACGGCCAGTATAAAAATGTTGTTTGTTTATTTTATTTTATTTAACCTTTATTTTACCAGGTAAAATCAATTGAGAACAGCTTCTCATTTACAATGATGACCAGGCAGGACGTTCCATCGACAAAAGACAAGATGTTTGTGTGTTTGTTACCAGTTCATCTCAGCCTATTTGTAACTTACCAGTGTTGTTATCTGCCTGATCTATCTGTTGTGACCCGTTTCTGACCTGGAGTCCCCAAGATTCACCTTTAGCCTCCCTGTCAGTACATCTGCCTGTTTGGACCCCGTGTTGGATTTTGGACCTTCGTCTCTGCCTGCCCCCAGCCTGTACCTCTGCCCTTGTGGACTGATTTCCTGGATTTGGACTCTTGCTATTCACAGTACTCTGTCGCTGCCTGGCCCCTGTCTGGACTTTTACTGGTGTGATGATTTCCCGGTTTTTGACCTCATCTGTCTGACTAGAGCCAGTTTTCTCCCTGTTGGGTTTCCCCATTTGTATAGTCTTCTCCTCTGGTACCTGGACTGTTTACTGACCACGAGCTTGGATTACCCCCGAGGAATACAGTATCAAGTTTTCTTGTTCTCTTAACCTCAAATAAACTTTTTTTTTTCAACCTTTGTGTCCTGTTTGTCTCTGCATTTGGGTTCAGTGTTCAGACATGACATATATGAAGTGGTCATAAAAACTGACTTATTTGCCCCCCCCCCCCCCAAAAAAAAAAAAATCTAAATTCTTGCAGTGTCCAGGGCAAGAGTGATATAGATACATATGACTGCGTGCACCAATGATCCTTTGCAAAGTGAAAGTGAACTGGCCCTGATGTGTTGCATTGTGTTGATAAAGCCCCCCTCACTAGTGATGCATGGATTAACAACTTACCTGCAGACCCCGGGTATTGGGTTGGGGCAGGGGAGGATATTCCTCCTAGACTACTATACAATGGAACTCAATGGGCTCCATCCAAGCAGTTGCTCTCAGCTTTTCTTGTTCCACATACCCTGCAACAGTGTTGCCCGTGCACCTCTGATATGCCCACCCCATACACATTCACAAACATGGAAAAAGAGAGACATAGAGCTGTTGAAGAAGATTTGTGTGTGTCTTTCTTCAGTTCCTGCAAGAATATCAGCTTTGTGTTCAACTAAACAGGGCCCGATTTCACACCGAGTGAGTAAATTGAGACTAGATTTGCATAATATTTCAAAAGATATACTTTTTGTGACATTTTTGTTGGTGTAGCTTGTGATTTTTGTTATGAAAAATATGTGCTGTGGCTCAAAAAGGTTTGAAACACTGGCATAAATGACTGCTTTGCACAAACAGAAAAGAGGTGAACTCAGTCATAGATTGTTAAACTGAACTCAGTTTCCCATTCTCCTTTTAGAACTAAAAACAATGAATTATTATTTTAAAAAAAAAACAAAAAACAAAAACAAACATATTATATGGAGTTGAGATTATTCCCTTAAATGCTCAGGGATCTTCTAAGATACCCACATGGATTTTTTTGCAAGGAGCATTAGGAAACTGAGGCTATAGGAAGACCAAAGAGGAGGTTTATTGATGTAGTGAAAGAGGACATGAAGGTAGTCGGTGTGAGAGAAGATGTAGAAGACAGGGTTACATGGAGGCAAGTGATTCGCTGTGGCGACCCATGAAGGGAAAAGGCCAAAGAGAAGAAGGTAGGAAACTGAAGAGTTACTTTGGACATAAAGTCACAAATCTGTAAATAACAAAAACATGCTGCCTTGGATTTTGTATTTATCAGGTAGATTGGTGAAAGACATGAATATGTTATTGTCATAGACATCAGTAAGTGTCTTAATATCCCTGTTCGCCCAATCAAACAAGGCTTTATTCAATAGAAATGGTTTAATAAGATGATTTGATTCTATAGGAGCTTTTAGAAAAATTGATGTCTAATTAAAATGATGCTCGAATTGAATCCAAATGTTAACAGAACATTGCATTACAATTTCCTCAAGTTTAATTAGTTGGAGAAGCTGTGTTTGAAAATCAAGAACTGAATGGGAAGATGGGTGATAAGATGTTGCCTCCAGTTGTAACCATGACAGCGTATCAGCTCCCAGATCATCATAAAGTCAGAGGACAATTGGTCATATTTTCGCAGCCCAATGAGAATTCTTGAGACCTAAAAGTCAGTCTTTATTACTGTGTATCATCCACTCAGCACTTACTTGAACAGATAAAACTATCATTGATGTGTTCATTGGAGATATCGACAATGGTCACTTTAACACTCTTTAACCTGTCTGACTTTATTTAACCACTATCTGATAATGATGTGGAGGGTAGTCACTGCAACTTTAACTTTTCATCCTCACAACTGAAAGCTCAAGCTGACAGTTCTGCAGCCTCAATATGTACAATACTTAACACTGCTGCACAGTACAATACAGTAGGGGGCGCTGTGGACAATTGATGCTGAAGCGCTTCCAAACTACCTGTGGTTTCCAGGGCACATTGACTTGAACATGGGGCTCCCAGACAGTAAATTGTACAAACACTGTTGGAATTATCTGTCCAGATGGAGTTGAAGAGTATCTGAGTCGGACATGGGCTGAAACTGAAGGAAGGAGCGGAGCTGTTCAGTGTAAGCCAACTGACCATCCATCGGAGGATGTGAAGTAACGGCTTGAGATAACCGGCATTTTATAATATTATTATTAAATCTCAAATATGTTTTTCTTTTTGTTATTAACATAAAATAATGAGTGGTCTTGAATAAGAAAATTAAAATGCAGTTTGGATAATTTATTAATAATTTTATTTATGAGTCAAATGATGCAGCCATATTCTTAAAATGAAAAAGTATTTCTGCAAATGCATTTTGAATTAGATTATGGGAAGTAATAGCTTCCATAGAAACAGAAACACTCCTAGGTTTCTTCAAAGCAACATTTCCAGACCAAAATAGTCACACGTCTGTTCCCTCTGTCCTCACCTAATGACGGCACTTTTTTTTTCTTTCCCTCTCATGTCCAATAACAAAATAGCTCTCCAATTCAGATCAGACTAGTGTTCCTTCCAGTGCTGCCCTTCCACATATAAGCCCACCTGCTTGTTGCTTTTCACCTTCGATGACTTTAGAGTGCAGAAGTCCAGCCACACTCAAGGAAACTGGTCCCAGAGCCTGATCTGTGCATGCATGTGACTGACTATATCTAGCTGTAATATATCAGCCTCCTGCACCAGCTCAATCCTGTTTCCCACCATAGAGTTCATATTCAGAGTCCCATGAACAACCTTTGGCAAGCAGAGGTCAGGCAGCCAAGGCCCCTGCTGCTCCAACCACAGGGAACTGGACTCTTGCTATAATAGATGCAGGTTGTTTGGCCACAGGAAAGCATGTGGTTTGTTCAGCCTGTGCCCCCCTGGGTGAAGGTCTGCCTATCAGGTACATGTAGATGAGTCCCTCCCCAGGCCTGATTCCAAGGCAGTTCCTGGTGACCCCTTTATCTGAGTGTAGCTTCGCACAGCATTGCATTCTCTTCAGATTGTCTTGAGACCTAGCAATGCATTTTTGGACAAGAGTTTACTTAAAAAAAAAAAAAAAAAACCTCAACAACGAATATATCTGAAAAAAACATGTAGTGTTATACTGTTTCCAGTCAAAACAATTATGTAATGTAAAAAAACCCAAACTGCTACTTTCC
This sequence comes from Maxillicosta whitleyi, assembly GCA_029822895.1. NCBI lineage: Eukaryota > Metazoa > Chordata > Actinopteri > Perciformes > Neosebastidae > Maxillicosta > Maxillicosta whitleyi. The sequence continues at coordinate 11,888 of JAPSES010129985.1, forward strand.
TGGGTGTCAGGGGGACAAGGATAGGATAAATGAATGATTGCAATTTGATTCTAGAACAGGAGTGTAAAACTCATTTTAGTTCAGAGGCCACATACAGCCCAATATAATGTCAAGAAGATAAACTAGTAAAATACTGTATTAATAGTGAAAAAAGTAAAATTACATTATGAAAATGTTGACATGAACAATCTGATATTTCTTAAGAAAAATAAGTGCAATTTTAACACTATTATGCCTCAGGTTATTATTTACACTTGTGCAGGTTATTATTTACATGTGTATATTACAAATACAGTCACAGAAAAATATCATTAGACCACCCCTGTTTTCTTCTATTTCATTTGTTTGGAAATGTAGTGATAACAACCAACATACCTCATAATAGTTTAATTTCAGAGCTGATATCTATCCATTTTCCGTGGTTTTCTTGATAATAACCAACATCACTTCAGTTCTTACATCAAAATCTATGTCTTTGTACCGACAAAAACAGTGCTTTTAGACATTCTATTTTTTCTTTTCTGTTTTTTTAGTCACATGATTTTTCTGCAACTGTACACAAAACATTTACTGCACAATATTGTTAAAATGACAGTTATTTCTCTCAAGACATTTTGTGTTGTTCATATAAGTTGAGGTTATTCACTTTTTTTTTGAAAGGATAATCTTTAAATATAAACAATTTTGTGTGAATTTATTTTATAGTACAAGAAAAACTAAAATTTTGAGTTGTCACGATTTTTGGTTATTCTGATCATATTTTACTGGTCTGACCCACTGGAGATTGAATTGGTCCATGGACGCCTCAGGGCTGACCCAGCTGGTGCTGGAGGGATTATATATGTCAACTGGCCTTGGAACGCCTCAGGATTCCCCCTGAAGAGCTAGTGGAAATGGCTAAGAAGAAGACTGTCTGGGCTTCTTTGCTGAGGCTGCTGCCCCCCTGACCAGGACCCAGATAAGTAGATGAAGACAATATACTTGAAACCTCAAGTAAAATGAGTTTGACAGCCATGTTTTTCATTAAAAGCTTGAGTTCTGTTTTCGTGGATAATTATAGTTAAAGTAGACCATGACACCAACTACTGCTGAAGCAGTTGGTGTTACGGTTTCCATGCCTACACTCAGAAAAGTACGTTTTGTTTTTTTTTTGTTTTTTTTTACCTTTATTGCCTGTTGTCACAAATATACAACATACCCAAATCTATCTATTTAATCTCCTGTAGTCAAATTCATCTCCTTTTAATTTAGCAAAAACACAAATAAGATTTTTTTTCAATACACACACACACACACACACACATATATATATGATGGGCTGGTGTTGGCCCATATACTTGACACCTGTGTTCTAGAACATACATTAGGTATGATGGGTTGATGTGAATCCGAGCTCAAACACAAATAACAGAAATGTAATGTCTTGTCTTTCAAGCAGAAAGATAAGTTTGACTTGTTTTTGAGGGCATTACCTAAAGTAGTCTCAACTTACACAGTTGTTTTGCTTTGCAGCTTAAAACATCCTCATACATAACAAAGTTCATAAAAGGGTATTCAGATTTGCTACTACATAGCAATTTCTTAAAATGATGATTATTTGCTAAATTGCTGTACAATGTTGCTTCTGAGTGTGTAGCCATAATTTTTTTTTTTTTTTTTTTTTTTTAATCACACAGGTTTGTCTCAGTATGGGGGAAGCTCTCTGTTTTGGTGTCCCCGCTGAGACCTCAAATACATTTTCCATGTCAAGTAAATTGGTAAAAAGATCGCCCACAGTGTGATTGCTCTTGCTGTCTCTGGCTGTTTGGCTGTCTGGCACTGTTTTATTGTGTAGCTGCTTCCTCTATTCAGTCTTGTCATTTTCACTTGTTTGTTTCTCTCACTCTGTTCCCTCTGTTGAGATGTTTCAAAAGATCTGTCACTGTCTCTTTTAATTCATCTGACATCCATTCTCTTAAACTTTTCCTCTGCTTGGTGTGTAGCGTATTTGTGAGTGTCTGTTTCTGTTTTGGTCCCTCCAGCAGATTTATTCACCTCATCTTTTCTATCAAGAGCAGAAACAGAAGCAAGGCTACATCTATATCTGCTTTTAGAAAACTCTAGGATTCCTTTCAGTGCCGAGGTTGGACATTGAATGCTCTGCATACTTTTTAAAAAAAATACATGAGGTCAAATGTTCTCTTTCTTTATCTAGTCTTTATTTGTATATTTGCGTGCACATATGGGCTGCAGGACGTACAATGCTCAAGTCTGACTTAGACTGCTGCTCCAGTCTAAATCTGGAACAGTTGAACCATTATAGAATCAATAAGTTCATCTATGAATAACAATCTATATGCAGTAATTAGCATTAGAAATAAACCAGTGTATCAGAGTTTGAGTTTCAAAGTCTTTTAGTGTAAAATAAATCAGATGTGTAGGGTATTTGAAGGTTTGACAAAGCCAAATTTCTGATTTTTTTTTTAGACATTTTTTAAGGAATCTTTGGTAAGATTTCAGACCTCATAATTAAGATAAACAACATTAGAACATTCCTCAGTTATTTCCTTGAACCAGTCTTAACCTTGTTTCCAACAAGGGGATGTTACATTTCCATTTGGCTATAATTAATGTTTGTTCCACTGATGTTGAAGCTGCTGAAGCTCAATCCCTCCACTAATGAATGACTGTTTTAGGCTCCTTTCATTCTCATGTCTGTTAGGATCAAATGCTTAAGACTAATTGCAATTCTGATGAATTCTTTAAAAGACATCCAAAGCATTTATTTTGACCTTTGAGAGCCAGATTTAAGGATTAATTATTAATTTTAAGGATAATTAAGGCCTTAACGTAGGATGGTCAAATTTAAGACACTCTGTATGTACTAACTACATTAATTGTGAATATGTGTCTCCAGTCTCTACTTTTTTATTTTTTTTTAATTTTTGAATCAGTTGACTGGGATTATAAACAGGCAATATCATCCAGAGATGTAAAGTCTTGACCATATTCCATGTTGCTGTTTGAATTTTTGTTATTCCCTTTTTCAGCAAGAAATGCCTCCAGCGGAATATGTTTTTTTTTTTGTTTGTTTGTTTTGTTTTCCTCAATCATTAGATCAGATTAATAAATAAGCAAAAATAGTGTAAAAATACTAATAGTAATAAATGTTGATTCTCAACACGACAAGCCACAACTTCAAAATCTCTGGGTTGCGCAGAGGAAGCCGGTGAAAAGTCAATTTTGTCCATTTGGTCATCTTGTTTTCACATCCTGGGTATGCACACTGCCTAACCATTTCTGCAAAATCCAAATCTTACAAACAAAATAAATCTTTCTTGATAGTGACAGAGTAACTGTTGGCTAGCTGAGGAATGAATGCTCCGTCCATTTGCTGTCAATAAATACTCGCACTGACCAATGACGTCACTTACTCCGGCCTCCCGTTGCTGTTTGAAAATTATTAAAATTAAGAATTAAAGAGGAGGTCTGAAATAAGACATCATGGTTACAATGTGAATTGTTCCCACCGTAGAACAGTTTTAAAATTGGGAACGAGTCATTTACTGCCGGCATTTACTTGCCCCTATGTCTGCTGTTGAGTGGATTTCCTTTGACTCAATATCTCTGGAAGTGCGCCAATCACAAAAATAAGTAACATGGGTGAGTAGAATGATGTGTTTTAAGTCACAAATAATGCAAAAAAAAATTTTTTTTGTCCTTTAAATTCCTCAGGTATCATTACCGTGCGAGCTTTGCAGAATATTAAATTATATCATACAGTAGTTTCTTTAAGCCAAAATGCAGCCAAATGTGTCACTGACGTCTAGAATGCTGAATGGTGTGGATATTTTTAAATGAGGTATAAGACAATGATCCTTTTTAGGATAAGACGAGCATTCTGTAGATTTTTGTTGCATTTGTTCTTCACTCTTCTATTGATGCTGAAAAACAGGCACAGAAAGACAGATGTAGAGAAGAGACGCACACGCCCACACCTTATTACTCAAATGGATAGATCCTGACAGGCATATCTTTGTCCCCTCAACTCTGCAGAAACCTGCTAATCTGCTCAAACTATCAGCACACAGTGACTGTTAATTAGCTGCCTTTCCACTATTTGCTGATTATCTCGGCGTCCTGCCAGTGTTGAATGTGCACTGTGACGTCTTACAGCTCTGTGAGCATGGCATAGAAAACTCAATGTAGACAGACAGACAGACAGACAGACAAACTGGCAAGTTGTGGTGCAGCTGCAGCATGACAAACAGTAAAAATAAACACACAAGAGCAAATACTATACATAATAAAGTACAACAATAAAAAAAAAAACAACAAAAAAAACAACAACGCTGCAACAAAAGCTGGGCAAACAGGATCAAACAGTAAGGTGTAAACTGTAATGTGCAAAGTAACATGTATTTTCTCAGTAAGATGTAGGTGGTGATACATATCAATGAAGTGCACAGTGGAAATATCTTTATGAGCAGGTTTAAATGTCAGGCAGAGGTGAGTTTATTGTACAGTAAAATGTCATGTGGCAGGAAGGACTTCCTGTATAAAATGCTTTGAATATCAAATTTTCAAAAATGTGTTATGTTGTCATGTTGAAAGGTCAAGGTCAATGAAATTAGTAATGTGTGCATAAATTACCTGATATTGGCCAATAAAATTGTCTCTTTTTTGTCTTAACAAATCTACATGATTTTGATCATGTAGTATCTAATTTTAGCTCATTTTACTCCTCTCATGAGAGCATTTTTGCTGTTTCCCTGATTAATTTTATCTATATTTTCTCTTTTCTAACACTTAATGATAGATAGATAGATAGATAGATAGATAGATAGATAGATAGATAGATAGATAGATAGATAGATAGATAGATAGATAATGATAGAGGTCGTTTAGTAATGTTCTCTGTCCTGTATTTTATTAAAACTAATTTATGCTGTTCAATTCACCAAATTTAATCAAAAGCAAAAGAGATTTGGATAAATAAGGGTAAAATTATCCACACCACGCCATCAGATTTAATTAGTGTTTTTGTGTGTTTGAGGTAAAAATATGGGTGTCATTTGAATTCGCTAAATCAGCACACCAAGCAAATTTTCAACAGTATTTTCATCTGTTTCTTCATGCTACTAATGTACATCCTTCTGTTCATGGATGAGGATGTCCACCTTGGATCAGCCCCAGAAAGATACCAGATGGTGCTGAGATTGGACATATGAACTCACTGCAAAATGTAGGCGTCTACATAATAAGGAATAGACACTTCATTGGATTCAGTCTTGGAAAATATGAAATCAGGTGCCAGTTCAGTGAGAAAATTACACTTGGTAGGATTTCCTACAATAAAACTGAATAAATGTAGGTTTTTTAAAAAAGAGAGCAATCTTCTGAAATAAATGCTACTGCACTGTATTTGGTGACATTAACTCAAAACTACCATGTCACATGTTTATTTCTTTGTATTCAATTGTATGTAATGTTTTTATATTTTGACCCGAGACATTATAAATATAGAAATAATAATAATAAAGGTAGAACTGACCACTGACCATAGTCACTCCAGGGCACTGTTCCAGAAAGCAGGTTCAGCAAATTCTATGTCTAATGCCAAATTCTGAGGTGAGTTACTCAGTGTTTGATTCCAGAAAAGCATTTTTAAAATAATTCAGTTGAACCACAACAACAAGCCATCATCAATGGAGCCCCTAATACTACATGGATTCACCATGGTGTTGACAACAAGTGTGCCAGTTACTTCACTCCACTCGAATAAGAGGTTGTAATCCACACGTACAGGGAATACGAAGCAGGAGTCAGAAGAGAATGCAACACTGCTGCTGCTAAAGACAGAAGCATCATGGGAGAAAGTGTGTAAGTTGGAATACCACTGACTTACCAGCCTATTTTACTTAATTTAAACTACAGCATGTAAGTTAAAACATTATTAGATTAAATTAAATTGGTGGAGAAAATCAAATCTGAGTAGGTTTTAGGTCCAATCCCACTGGACAAAAACAGACAAGGAGGAAATTGAACATCAAATATAAAACATCATTCAGAAAGGTAATGGCATATAAGACCAGGCCTTGATTGTATGTCATTTATTCCTGTTTGACACTGGCTAATATATGAAGTAAATATTCAGTGGCTATTTAAACCTCCAACAAATGCTGTTTTAACACATATTTATGCTCTCACCTCATATCCTGCCTAGTAGATTCATATTCCAGTTCCACTCAGGTAGAAGGCAGAGGCCATAGAATCCGAATGTGTGTGCAATTGGATAGCTTAGTGGCTTACACCGCTGACTTTGGAGACGTACGTTTGCCAGTTTGAATCTCAGGTGGGCTTTTGGGCAAGGCCCTTTATGCTATACATTCATATACCTTGTAAGTTGCTTTGGATAAATGCGTCAGCCAAATGTAACGTAACCTATCACATATGGTAGTTTAAAATATTCTCAAGCAGATTGTTCTCCTTTAGCGCAGGAGGATGATGATTATGAGGAGACACTGTCTGAGGGAACCACTGGCTGACTCAGGTCACAGGTCCATTCACATTCCATTCTTTTATGGAATTTAGATTTTGTGTGAGTGTGACAAGTGATGGGAATACATGATTGTATAAATAGCTTGTGCATTTGTATCCTTTTAGCAGAGCACATCTGGCCAACAGCAAGAGAGGGATCCATCAACTTCCACAGCAGCAGCAGGTCAAAGTGAGATTTACAATAAATGCCAGGATATGTTTTCATGTACAACAGTGGATTTTAAATGCTATATGTTACATGCATCAGGTAAAGAATTGCATTGGAAACATTTCCTAAAAAAGATGCAAAAAATGGACAGACATGTTGTATTTGGATGGGCAGATCAGGTAGGCGATCTAGGAATGAAATTAGTGGAACACCAGTTGAGGGGATGCACAGGTGGGAGTTGTTAATTGTTGGAACAACTTTATAGATCCTAATTGTTGTTGTTTTTTTTTTTACTATTAGCAAATAACGAAGAACAACAAAATATGAATTCTTTGTTTTTATTTCAGTGGTGATGATTGGGGCAGTGGTTTAATCTGAAAAGCAATTCCTGCAAATGAAATGTGACACCCTTCTATCCTAGACATCTACAGCATCAACAGGAGGGTCATCCTCAGGGTCATTCATCTGTAGGTTGTTGCTCTCCTCTAATAGTAACAATATTATGGAGAATAACCCCTCTGGGGTCACCTTGATTTTACAAAGTCACTGGAACCAAGATTTGAGCGTGCCTATGATCATCTGAACCCAGGCTCTAGTCCTGCAGTGGACCATATTAAAACACTTTTGGGACCTCAGTTTATAGTTGGGGCAAACCAGAGAAGGCTGGCATGGATATCCTCTGTCTCCAATCAGTCACTCATGTAAGTAAAGAGGATACATGTCAGTGTGTTTATATCAGGGAGACAAAAATGATGATTGCACAAAGCGTTCCATGTGCAAAGCTGTGGCTCAGACTGTCATGTCGGTCCCTGTTCATTCGTGTCTTGTCATATGTCTTCCTGTTTTATTTTGTAATTTTTCCTCTTGTGTCATGTCGTTCGTCTTTACTTCCTGTTTCCCATTGTTGTCATCTGTATAATCACCTGACTCCTCCTTATGTGTGCACCTGTCTCTCGTTGTCTCCCTGATTCCCTTTGTATTTAAACCCTGTCCTGTCAGTGTCTTGTTTCCAGTTCGTCTCTTCTATTTTGTTTGACCAACCAGTGTGTCCTAGTTCTAATCTCCCGTAAATGACCCTTGTTTGGACCCAGACTGCAGAACTCTTCTTTCTGCCTACCCTGACCTCTACCTTCACCTGTGTGACTTGGATCTTGGATTTGGATCTTTCGGACTCAGCCTTCTCCCCACTAGTACCTTCGGCCTGTTCTGATAGACAGATTTGGGACGCTGCCTGAAGGCCAAAATCTTTGGATCTTTGGAAACACACTCTTGGGATTTACGTGGTTGAAATCCCCAGCCAGGATGAGGAAGGCATCAGGGTGAGCTGTCTGCTGCTCACAGAAGTGCTGGTGGAGTTCTTGCAGTGCTCCAGTCTTGTTGTTGGTGGAGTCAGGAGGGATGTATATTGCAACCAGCAGTATGGCTGTAAATTCCCCCGGGAGGTAAAATGTCCGGCATTTAATGACCATAAACTCCACCACTAGTGAGCAGTGTTTACAGACCACAGCAGCGTTGCGGGACCAGGCATCACTGATGTAAACACAGAGTCCTCCACCACGAGTCTTCCCCCCCTCAATGACCACTCTGTCTGCCCAGTAGCATGTTAGCCCAGCTAGCTGAACAGCACAGTCCGGGACGCTGTCATTGAGCCATGTCTCCTCAAAAACAAAGACACAAAACTCACCCAGAGTCTTAGAGGTTGTCCATAGTAAGCTAATAGAATCCAACTTGTCGTCCAGTGAGCGTACATTGGCCAGTGTGATGGAAGGAATGACCGGCCAGTGAGGGCTAGCCACTAGCCTTGCTCGGATACCTCCGCGTTTACCCCTCTTCTGCTTCCTCACGTTCCACCTGTGGCGCTTCCACAGTGATCTGAAAGCAGGAGAGGGGGTCAGTGATTCAGCAGGCCACTGGAGCGGGCCACAGTCACGTAGCTCTGCTGTGACTTCGTAGCTCCATCGTGACCCTGGATGTGTATCTTTGGATGTGGTTCTGCGGATATTGTACTTTTGAATTAGTAGAAAAACTAGTGATACATTAAAAAAAACACTTAACGCTATACTACAGATGAGAAATATAGTGTACAGCATTAAAATGATGGTAACATACCAAGAGAATGAAATGCAATGACAAAACACTCAAAGGTCTTCACCATCCAAAACAGGCCCACAAATCTATATTATGACTTATTTTTTGTCACAGATTTTGTTTCAGTTTGGTTTTGCAATGTTACTTTACAGATATATTGTTGTGGTTTTGAGTTTGCAGACATCACTGCTGCTGGGCATGTAAACACCTTCCCCTGGTCTTCCTTCACTCTCACTGCAAGTGTAAGGGAGTGTGTGTGTGTGTGTGTGTGTGTGTGTGTGTGTGGGGGGGGGGGGTCACTTGTGCAGTGTTTATATGCAGCTATTGCTGGGGAAACATGGGGGGAAAAAAATCAAGCAACCAATAACTAGTTGCTTTGAAATAGATCCCTAAATTCTAAACAGTAAACCTTAGCTTATTGGTCTCGACTGGTCTCATCTTCGAATCCCAAGCCTGCACAGTCTGAGACTAACCAAGACAATAAAAATGCACCCAAGACCAAGATGACACCAACACGTTAAAAAAGCAGTCTCACCACCAAACTTGTGTACAGCAACACTAGAGAAATATGTACAAGATATAATGTATACAGGTAATAAAGAAAATATACAAAGTAAGATTGTATTGATCCTATAAAGAGCACTGTACTGTAACTGTAATGGTCACTTAACTAGAGTTACCATTCATTATGAAACAGAAGAAAATAATGCTTCCACAAGTATTTATCCCTCATACATTGAAGGACAAATAATCTAAATGTACTCTCATATAGTTCTGTATATTAATATCACAACAAGGTTAATGGGACTTCACATCTACTGTATGTGCAAAAACTGTTGGTTTGATCAAGTCTATTTGCAGTCTTTATATATATGTAGAGATTCTGTTACTCGATACACACCATCCAAAGGCTGAACTGGAAATTAAATCAATTTATTATGATTACAACTAACTGTCTACTTCAGACTTTCTGTGGCAGATTTGACTTATTATTCCAACCTGCCTTTAGAATAAGCTCCTGCAATTATCTGCAAAATGTATCCTTCATCCATGACACCCTGTGTTAGTGTTGATCATTTCCCTAGTCTCCCAGTAATCAAAGCACGCAGCTATGCACAACATTTTGTAGATGAATGTTAATATAGCTCAAGTTTCCTGACTGATTTATTGTCCTTACACTGTAGTGCAACCACACAATACACCGCAGTATGTTGTCACTTCTGTTTATGCACAAATGGTTTATTAAAATACTGAACATTCACGTTGTAGTTCCTGAAGTGTTTATTGTAATAAATACCATCTTTTGTTTGATTAAAGAACTGAACATCTGAATAAAATGCATTTCCAACCTGAATCAGGAACACTAATATAATATAGTATTCTGCAAAGTCCTGGTCCAACATTATGTGTCTTGGTTTAGTAAAGTTCTACTGACCACACGCCTATGTTTGTTAGCCTCTGTATTAAAATTCAACTTGGATATGTGTGAAGTATGTACAGCAAGAAAAACACAAGTTTCAGGAATAAAACAGCTTCTATAAACCAATGTGGTATTTACTGTGATCGAGAGTCGGTTTGATTTTAACATTGGTGTGGACACAAAAGTGTCCCAAGGCAGCACCCCTGAAAGTTGATGTTTTTTGCATTTGCAATCATAATTTCACATCATGTAGAGGTGATCAAATGAGCAAACAAGTCATAAATCAGTAACTGACATGTTTATAATGCATATCTAAATAAAGAGAATATAAGCATTTAATGCATTCTGCAATGTTAAGCCTCAGTCACAAAGCTTTGAACGTACCAGTTTGTGCATGTCCTGGAGCACCCACTGCAGGTACTGGCCCACAGTGGGTGGCTGTCTGGAGTGGCCCGGTCTCCCAGTGTGCTAGGTGGGGATCCTTCTCGGGGGTGGGGGCTCTTGGGCTTGTGGGGCTTCAGGGTCTGTGCCTTGTCTGCCCCTGGGTTAGAAGTAGGACTTCGAACAGAGGCTGAGTGTTAACCCTTACTACAAACAGTAGTGACTGGGTGTTGGTACAGACGTGTCCTTAGCATCCCTACCCATTTCTACACCCCTGACTGTGACCTTCCTTTGTACTTAACATGTCTTTAACGTTTTTATTTAGACAATACAAGCTTTATGGAATTCATTTTCTAACGTTTTATAGCAGCTTTCATTCAACACATGATGGGTGGGTTTAATGGTTTGTGATACCTCTTGCCATGGGGTCAGAGGTCACAATAAATACGGACATATCAATACTAACCTTTACAATCCATTTAGTTATGATCAAGAGTCAAGGTACTTTGCTAGGAGCAAATTCATGTACAGCCAAGAGTATGCACATTATAAACAAATTACATATACAATAAAAAACATAAATCACACACTGTTTAGAAACCTGAATGTAGGAGGAATAAAATACTTCATCTATTGGTCTGCTATGTGGTAGGGCTTATCCACAACCAAACTGAAGCAGTGTGAACACCAACCTAGAGGAGGACTCATTTAGGACCGATCAGGCCTTATTCAGAGGTCTGATGTTACACAGGTGTGTAAGGTCATCCAAAGTCACTCCTGGTGTTCTGCTGCACACCTTCACAGTCTGTTTTTATTCTTAATGTTAGGTTAGCCATAGCAGCTTACGAAAGAACAGGTAAGAACTGACTCAATAAAACATAAACAAATAATAAAACATCATGAAAGTCCTGTCAACATTAAAACTCTGGAGATTCTGATAAAAATGCATGTGCTTTTTGGCATTCATATGGGCCTCAAAGTACAGCTTGTCATCAATGACTGTGCCAAGATATGAAGAGCTCTTTTCGAAAACATTATAAAAGCCATTTAATTACACTTTTTTAAAAAATTTTTTATATCTAACAATCTCATCTTAAGACAACATCAGGAAAATTGGAACTAGGTTAATGTTATCTGCTATTTCCATAGCAATTTTAAACATTATAACATAGAATTCAGTGACATTGAAAGAGAAAGACAATGAAAACACTTAATTTTTGAAAATGGACATATAGCGTTTTGGAAAAGAGCTCTTCGTGTTTATACTGTCATGCTCTTTCAACTGTCTAACCATCAATTCTTCCAAAAATATAATGTCATTTCTTTGGTTTTTGACACCTTTATCTCTAGAAAGGATGCACCTACATCGTGTTGGTCAAATCCATTCATCACAGGGTCATGGTCAGTGCCTTTTAAGTCTGTGCACATCCTGTATTTTCTTGTTGCATCTGAGGAAAAGGCAATTTGAAATAAATATGTATGATCATTTCAACCCTGCAAAACAACAACGCTAAAGGTGGAATAAGACTTTTGTACATTAGTATTTAATTTTAGTTTAATTTTGAAGAATTGAATATATAAGTATTTCAGTTTATTGGTAATGTGTTTAAATGGCTAAGATGCTGGATTAACACTTTAGTCCTTAATTTTCTGCAAAGGATCAAATAAATTTTTATTTAATCTAATAAGCCAATCACTAAATAGGCAAACTGTAAGGTTAAGGGGGCCTTTCTTTATATATTTAGTGCCATAAAAAATGCACAGGTCTGAATAATATGTAAATTTGGAGATTAGAAATTCATTGGTTTGGGATTACCTTCATATTAAAGAGGGAACCACTGGTCATTAGTGAATGAATTGTGGACAAATTGTGATGAACTTAACATGTTTATTCAGTCACTGAATAAAAGGTGCTCAGAAACTGAAAGTGTTATCATTGAATGTGTCCACCTCTGGTTTCCAGACAAACAGTGCAGTGATAACACATGGAACTAAGTCTCATGATCCTCACCTGAGGGACCTGATCACTTCACTGATTGTACTGACAACATGGACAGGAAGCGACTTCACCACGGCTCAGACCTGCTCATAACATGTCAGTGGCACATTCTCTCTGTTGTATCATCGTCGCAGCATTTTGAGCTGGTAAACACATTTCTGCATTTCCTTTGCTTTATCTCAGTTATTGACGACAACTAAGGTTACCAGTCAAGCGTGAGTCTGTATAAGAGATTCGACTCAAGATCTGACATTAAGGGATTAGTCCAAACTCTGACACCACTCCTGTAGGAAATTTGAAAAACACAGCTATTAATTTTGTTACTCATCTCATGAGTAACAAAGTACACAAAATAGACACCTGAGCAAATCATTTTCTGGAAATTACACCACATGTATGGACTCAGTCCATACATGTGGTGCAAATGTAAATGGTGTACATGTGGACTGTGCGTTTTTAATGGCGCTAAGTATAAATTGAATATCTTATAATAAAATACTACCAATAAAACACTGATAAAATCTTATACCTGTATTCTGGTTAATACTTAACTGTTAAAATAAAAGACAGTTCACTGATTCATGTAGCAGACAAAGCAAGGCAGGTGTAAGATCCTTCATTTTGACACTAACAATCATTACAGCAATTCCACTTATGTCTCAATATTTGCAGGAATGTAATATGGCACATTTAGTGAAAATGACTATGTTGCCATTATGTCGTATGTAAATCATTGTAATGTTTCTCTCTGGGTCGATCTGACAGGCCCTGGAGCTCTGGAGGTGTTTATTAACCCTGGCTACCCAAGTCTGAGAGACAGAAAAGAGAGTCGATAAACAACAGAGGAAGGGGACTAAACATAAAGATCCCCAGAACAAAAAAAAAAGGAAACCAGCCAAATAATTACATGGCTGAAACATTGAGAGGGTAAGAGAATGGAATGAGTCTCTTGATTATCATTCTTTGTAATTGGGAATTTAATATTATCCAAAATGGGATTGGGAATTGTAAAATAATATCCTGACTCACTGTGATTAACTGGATGGAATAGAATCATTAACCCATGAAGACTCAAACAGCTACTGATGACCTAAACCATGTACTACTATCAATCTTAATCAATAAATGCAAAATAAAAGCACCTGTGTTACATCTGAATCTTAGAGGGTAACTTCAAGCTTTTGTATTGAACCCCCCTGGCAGCATATGATGTCATGTGACCAGAAGTGCAGTGATTCCAGTTAGCTGTTTTTAGCCTGTTGGCAACAAATTCAGACTGTGTCTGCATGTGTTTGAAAGGAGAGAAAAAGGAGTGTGATGTGGACATAATGTTCACCTGTGGATGAAACTACGGTGAAGTGTAGTCTGTGTAGTAAAAATGTACAACACTGCAGCAACACCAGCAACCTTTAAACACCTGAAAATTAGTCCAGTTTAAACCAGAATTGCAGTCAATTTTATTATTTTCTAATTTTGTTTTATTATAAAATGTAAAATGTATAGGTCTTGTTGAAAAAAAAAAAAGTAATTAGAGTTGTAATCATTTCACTGTCTTCAATGAATACAATCAAATTGTTATTTTTTATTCATGTGTACTATTTCTTTAGTTTTTCAATATTTATGTTGATTATTTATTATTTATGTGTTTTTCTAAATGTATTTCATTGCTTTAAGTGTCCACCAAAGATTATGCACATCAAAACTTGGGAAAGGGACAGTATTTGTCACGTGAGATGTCTTTTAAATGTAACATTTTAATTTAAGAAAAATCACTAATAGTATCAGTATCGAATATATATATGCCAAAAATTAATCAGTATCCAATCATGAAAGTGTGGTACTGCCAACCATCTGTTTTATCCCTTCAGTGTTTTTGTTGTGGCTTCTTTTCCATAAATTATTACATCATTGTTGCGTGTGTGGAGGAGTTCAGCCTGTGGAACTGCTTCGGGTCATGATAATCATATCATGCATAAACATGTCCTGAAACATGAAATTAAATATTGTAAATATTATATTATATAATTATATAATATTGTTTTCTAATGACATGTGTGAATAAATCTAGACTAAAAGAGAGAGAGAGAAAAAAACCAACCAAAACCCCTCACCTAGTGTAAGTCTATGGCTGTAATGCACCCATATTTATTTGTGTACACACTCTCACCCTCTTCTAGATAGGAACTGATAAGTGCAAAATCAGGCTATCAACTGAAAGCACACTGTAGCTGTCACAGGTGGCAGTTTCCATTTATAAGATGTGCACAGAAACCTTCAGAAGCACAAATGGCATGGAAATAAAAAGGAAACTGTCAGGCCAGACGACACTGAATGCTGGCGAAGCTCAGTCCAATTCCCTGTGTTTCCCTGAGGTGTGAAGCACCGATACTTCCCAGACATCTTAATGGTAATACAAGAGGCCGAGGCTGACCTGTGGTGGAAAAGCCACAATGAGAACTAACCTGAAACTCTTTCAGAAACAGTCCAGTGGTAACAGTGCTCTTGCAAGAAGTATTAATGTAATGTACATATCAAAGGGACAAAATAACAGCAGTTGACAGAACCCAAAAGCTTATGTAAGATCAACCTTTGTGGCTATATTTACTCCTGAAAATCGCACCCAGACCATAAAAGAGCCATTAAAGAGATTTGGTTGTTGAGTACAGACTTTAACTTAGCTATGGTATGTTGCACCAAAATGACATGGAAATAATGTTGATTAAAATGGCATTAAATAGACAATTGGAAAAGTTTTTGGGTTGTATCTAATAAAAACGAGGAGCAATCAATTTGGAGTTTCCACACCAGTGAATCCAGTGGCTGTGTGACAAAATGAGCTGGCATCCAGAGAATGGAAACCTATCTTCTAACTCATACAGAATATACTATATATGGATTCTGTATCTCTGTCCTTCATTTAAATAATGCCTGGGAAATACAATAACCCAGGAAGGAAAGTCCAAACTATAAAATGTCACAATATGTGGTGATAGGACAGCTTGGCCACATGATAATAAAGCCTACAGGAATTTCCTTGTATCAGTTCTTTGGTTCTGTTCAACGATGTCTTTGATAACCTTCTTTTTGTTTTTTTACAAATATAACCTTTTACATGTTTACACCTAGTGTCCACATCTACTCCTAAAAAGCGACAATTTAGCACAACACTGATCCTGTTTTAGTTTGGAAAATGCTGGAGGTGTGTTGAATGATGTAAAAATTGTAAAGAAAATGAAAGTGTAAAAGTTCAATATTTTATTATTTTAACCCATAAAGAGCTGTACTATTTTTGTGTCACTTCCCAAATTAAGTTTTCCTTATATCTAATGTTTCTCAAGTGATTTATGACCATTTGTTATATTATTATCCTCTGCATTTTATCAATATACATCAGGTGCTTTCCTATATTTAATTTACTAAACATGAAAATGTTCATAAAGGCTCAGATAAAACAAACTGCATTTTACACCAGTTATTGGCATATATTGATGGGATTAGTCGATCAACGGGTATTTAACAGTGTACATCAGTAGATGCTTTTAGTTAGTGATGGGTGTTTGGGTTTTTATGGGTTGATGTTGATAATCATGGACTGACTTTTACAATGTTTAATTTCATGTTTCAGTAACTGTTTATGCATCATAAATAATATGAACCCAAGGTGTTCCTCATGTTGAATGCCTCCACACCATGCAGTATTGGCACAATAATGTATGTAAAATGAGCCACAAATAAGTACTGATAGCATAGATGGATATATTTTACAGAAGGTTGATATTGTTCTATATTGCTAAGCCTTTTTTGTTTGATGGTATGAAATATTGTAATATTTCCAGATACTTGATTTTCACAAGCTAAAAACCATAATGAATCAAATTAAAATAAAAAAGCTTGACATTTTTTGCTTTGTGTATATAAATATTCAAGAATATTCAGTGATGTCAGCAAACTGATTTGATTGGTTATCAATGATACATATGATCAAAGTGGAAACCAGGGGTCACTATCCCTGGTTCTTGAGATCCACTATCCTGCATGTTTTAGATGGAACCCTCTTTCACCTGATTCAAATAATAATTCAAATAAGCCTGACATGATAAGCCTGAAGACAAAAACATCTAAAACATGCAGGATAGTAGGTCTTACGGACCATTATGGCCACCCCTGATGTAAGCTAATTATTTACAATAGACTTTATCATCATTGTGTGTACAATGAAATTAGCAGTGCTCCTCTAGTCAGTGCAACAATAATAACAAACACCAGAGCTATAGAAATAAAAATTAGACCAAATACAAAATTACAAAAATTAAAAGTAAGATAAGAAAATGTAATTTAAAATGTACAGTTTTACAAAGAAACATAAGAATAGACCTAAGTAGAATATATACTGTAATTATACTGTGATAAATATTGAATACCTACATTGCATCATTGTTGCAAAACAGAAGTATTTTCATCAACAGTGACACAGATTGAAATGTTTAGTCATCCATTAATTTTGCGAAACAATGAATTATTGTTCTCAGGGTTGGCAGACCCTATCCTAGTTCCATGCATTCAATGATTTTCTCACACTATCTAACTGTGGCACTACTTGGTCCCTAGTGGGAGCGACAGCAGGAGTGGAGTGACCATCAAGAGTACCAGGAGTTTTCCCGGTGGGCCGCACAGAAGGGAAAAAAATGTTGTTGCCAATGCCTTGATGGCCCACAACAGGGTGAGTGTTCGTGCAGTTGGGCTAGCAGCTGACCTTTAATATGGATTCTAGTGTTTTATAAGCTAGTGTACATATATATAATACATTTTTACTTCCTTTGACTGATATGCAATTAAAATTTTAATTTTGTACTGCAAAATTTATATTGTACTTGTCTGTGTTTGGGTATTTGTCATTTTGTTTTAAAGTTGTATGTCTATAACCTTGTGCTTCCTTTTAGTGTGGCAATGTGACACCTGTCCAGGACTGCAGATGAAAAATCGCCATCAACTGGTGCATTTACAGCAATGTGAAGCAATGCTGTAAAAGTAAGTAAGTAAACCAACTTATTTATAATGTATATGAATGTAAAAAAAGTATATATATATATTAGATTAGATTCCGCTTTATTGTCATTACTCAGTATAATACAGGTAATGAAATGCAGTTAGCATCCAACCAGATGCAAATAGCAGTAAAAAAAAAAAAAAAAAAAAAAAAAAGTAAACAGTAAAAAAAAAATAAAAAAAATTGAGGTAGAATAGTACACAACAGAATATTTTAGTTAAATAAATAAATACAAAATGTCGATGAAGAAATAGTTGCTTTTTCATCCCTTTTTCATCCATGGCTTCATTGTAGGCCTGAAGGTAGTGACATTTAAGGTGGTTCCACATGTTTTTCATGTTTTAACTTTTTGCTTTTTTGAACCCCATGCTCACCAGTGCATTGCATATTGTACACCGAGCCTTCCCTGAAGTGGGCTCAGTGAAATACTGCCACACTGGATTTTTTGGTTCTACCATCTGTATAAAGAATATATAAAAACACAGATTAATATCAATCAGTATATCAATCTTTTCAGGGTTTGACAGTGTGACCATTTCAGTTGCATGGTGCAACTGAAGGTGAAACCAGGTGCAAATATGAAAAAAATTAGGCAGATTGGTGTAAGTGATTTTCCACACTGGATTAAAATTAGTGATATAGTACTATTGCAAGACAAAACTCAACTGCATTGATTGGTGTATTATTTTACTAGTTTAAATATTGTGGGAAAATTACTCACGCCAATCCACATTTCTACCTTCACCTAATTAGTTGAACTTTTGCACACTGCAATAATTTCCACACACAAATGCTACTAGAAAACAGTTGCACCATGCAGCTAATAAACATTCACACCATGGAGCCCTGATTCTTACATCATCTGACATTCACAGAACCCAATATCATCACACCAGAACATAAATGATCTGGAAAGTAACCCAGATGTTAGAAGAACATTAAGCAACAAACGGTAGAAGTGTCTGTTCAAACAGAATTATCAACTTTAAAAACAATAAATATTCAACCATGGTGAATGCATGATGTTTGCTCAACACATGTAACGTTATCGCACACATATGTACACACACACACACATCACTTGAGTCCTGACCAAACACCTTGTCTTTAACGTTATCGTTAATCGTAAACATAATAATGAATATTCATCCTCTGGCCATCAGAGCACAGCTCATCACCACCACATCTCACCATGCTGAGTCAGGACGTGAGTGTGACAGTGTCGTATCTATGTCAGATAACTAATTTTAAACACGTAACTGTTTCCTGCAAACATAATCTGTCAATATGAACATTAAAGTTTACAACTTACTCTTGTTGTGATGCAGCCTCCTGGGCTGCTCTCGCTCTGTCGGGTGGGGTTACACAACGACACTGCCTGTGCGCTGCAGTGTCTTCTGGCAACAGCACTGTCCACGGATGCCCGTCTGTAAATGCCAGTTAAAATAAGGCAAACCCATGTGAGAATCGGCTGATACCGATCCAAGTAAAAAACTCAAAAATCGGCCTCAGTATCCTTACTTATCAGTTCGCCAAGTGTCACAGGAGAAGGCGGGGGTGGGTCATGTGCTGATAGAGTTCAGTAGGATGATGGCTGAAGAAACTGTTCTTGTATCTGCTCTTTTTGGTTTGAAGACTCCTGAATCACCTCCTGGAGGGAAGGAGCTGGAAGAGTTTGTTGGCTGGGTGAGAAGAGTCTTTGAGGATGTTACATGGCCAACGCTCGCATCTCTTCTTGTAGACTCCTTCAATGTTAGGTAGTGGAGCACCTATGATGTGTTGGGCAGGTGTCACCACCCTCTGGAGTGCTTTGCACTCCGCAGCAGAGCAGTTTCCATACCACACTGTTACACAGTTAGTCAGGATACTCTCTACTGAGCAGCGGTAGAAGTTGTCCAGGACAACAGCAGACATATGGTTTCTCTTCAGTGTTCTTAGAAAGAAGAGGCTCTGATGGGCCTTCTTGATTGGGTGGGAGGTGTTGGTAGACCAGGTCAGGTTCTCTGAGAAGTGGGTCCCCAAGAATTTGAAGCTGGAGACACGTTCCACCTCCATACCATTGATGTGGAGGGGGGGTGCCTCCCTTCTCTGACTTGTACGTGGACTCCTCATTGTTGCTAATGAGTCCAATCACTGTGGTGCAAACTTTATGAAGGAGTTGGATTCATGCATAGGTCTGCAGTTGTGGGTGAAGAGGGAGTAGATGAAGGGGCTCATCAATGAGCCTCGGGCAGTGCCTATGCTGAGTGTGATGGTGTAGGATGTGATGTGGTCTGACCTAACATGTTGTGGTCTGGTGGTCAGGAAGTCCATGATCCAGTTGCAGACGGAGGTACTGATTCCAAGGTCAGTAAATTTAGTGATTAGCTTGGTGGGAATGACAGTGTTGAACAAACAGCATTCTTGCGTAAGTGTTTTTGTTGTCCAGGTGTGCAAGAACACAGTGCAGCACTGAGGAGTCTGCATCCTCTGTACTCATGTTGCTGTGGTAGGCATATTGGTGAGGGTCAAGTGTGGGGGGTAGACAGTCTTTAAGGTGTGCCAGGACCAGCCACTCGAAGCGTTTCATCACTATGGGAGTCAGTGCCACAGGGCGGTAGTCATTCAGGCACTTTGGAGATGAGTATTTAGGCACTGGCACAATGGATGGTGTTTTGAAGCATGCCAGTACTACTGCTTGGGCCAGGTCCAGGTTGAAAATGACGGTGAATACTCCTGAGAGCTGCTCAGTGTAAACCCTGAGTACAAGTCCAAATGCGTTCCAATCTGTCGTTAAACCTGTCCTTGAGTGCTGTATCTACCCCCACAGGTCATACCTTGATGGTCTTCACAGTTGGTTTCACACGGCTGATGAGTGGTGAATAGGTGGGGGTGAAGAACAGAGCGAGATGGTCAGACTGGCCCAGGTGGCGGAGGACGGTAGACCTAAAGGCACCAGGGATGGTGGAATACACATAGTCCAAAATCTTGTTCTCTCTGGTGTGGCAGGAGATATGTTGCTTGAATTTAGGAAACACAGACTTTAAATCAGTGTGGTTAAAATCACCAGCTACAATGAATGCAGCTTCTGGATGTGTTGCTTCACTCTAAAAAATAATGCATGTGATTAGTTCATAAAACTTAAAATCAGCACAATTTTTGGATTAAAAAAGTGCATTTACTATAATTACTTGCAAATTCATTATTGAATTTAATAAGTCTGATAAACTCAAATCAAGGACGATCTACATTTATTTATTAATCTATGTAATATGAGCAAAAACGTTTATGTATTACACAGATCAGAATGAAGAAGCTTAGTAAAATTTAAAAAGCTGCGCAGCTTCTGAAGACTGATTGGCCATGTCGGAAAAAAACTGGAAGTCTTGAGTTCACCATTCCACATTCGCATTTAGCAGTGAGTTGGCTCTTGGCAAATAAAAAGGTTTACATTTAACCAGGAGAAACTCTAGCTTTGCTGAGCAGTGGCTTTCAACAATGACAGAATCTGTGCAACAAGCCTTGTTGACATAAATACACAGTTCCCCACTTTTTGTCTTATCAGATCCATCAGCTGTTCTATGTGCTAGGAGAGTGTGCTGCCCAGTTGGATGGATAGCACAGTCCGGTATCCTGCTGTGAAACCATGTTTCCGTGAAAATCATGACGTTACAGTCCATAATTCCGTTTGTATCATGTATCCGTAATTTGTCCATTTTGTTTGGCAGGGAACGTACGTTAGCAAGGAAAATGCTGGGTAAGGAGTCATTGTGGTGTTTGCTTTAGCTTTGAACCTAGCCCTCCGTGTTTCCCCCACCTTTATTTACGGTCCCACACCGCCTGTGAGCATTACCTGTCGGTTTGGCATTCCTCCTGCTGACGGGAGATCTCTGGAGCTCAGGGAGGAGATAGAGGTTGCTGATAAAACTGTCCAATGGTTGAAATCTGATGTCCAGAAGCTCTAGTCGGCTGTATGATTTTAGAGAGTATGAACAGAGTATGATTAAAACTAATATTTTGCAAAATCTGAAGAGACACTGAGCCTGATGCTGAGAACTGAGTGTGCCGCCATCTTCTGTGATGTTATATATATATATATATGTGTGTGTGTGTGTGTGTGTGTGTGTGTGTGGGTGTGTGTGTAACATTGATGCCATTTCTATGAATGTTGTCCAAATGTAGCTTTAAGTTATGCACTGACATATTTTTTTATTGTGTCTGTACTATTCAGTACTAATGATACAATTGATTGATTGAATTTGATGACTAATATTGCACGTTACTCATTTCAAATGTGACAATAATTTCATGTTAATATGGTATATTGATCACTTTTGTCTGTTGATTTAGTGTTCATAGAATGAATGTATTATTGATTGAATCTTGACTATTTAATACAGCTAGTATTATTTATGTAATTATGTGCACACTAAATTTAGATTATTGACTTGTTTAGTAATTTGATCCTGTCCTCTACACAGGCCAGGTTTTCTGGTATTTTGATGGACAGTGAGCTAATGAAGCAGGCCTCGAGCATAAAGACTACTGTACTTACCAAGTGTGAAGATCCACTCTACTGCCTCCTGGTGCTGTGCCGGTAAGAGGGCTCCTTGAAGCCCACAAACCCTCTTTATGCTCTGCCCCACACATACTTGTTTTGACCAAAATGTTTTCCCCCATACAAACTCTGTTGCACTCCGAACACATGGACTCATTTCCATATAATATTCAGCATGGGTAAAGAACTGTTTGGTGGCGGTACCTTATATTTTACTGACTCCTTAGACCTTCTTTGTTTTGTCAAACCAGTTTTCGAACACAGATTGGAATATTATATTGAATTCTTTGTTCATTTGAATTTCTGAACCATTGTTTTGAATGGATATTCATTGATGCACTGTCTGTTACATGTTATTGTCTGTCTATGTTCATATATGGAACCAATTTAAAAGTAAATTTCAGTCTCTCCCTCTCTCTCCTAGAGCTGATCCTAGTCTTCTGGTTGCTAACCTATTACTGTATATGTCACCTTTGGAACCAGCTTCACTCAGTTTGCCTTGGTATTTCAATGCTAAAAAGTCACTTACTGTATGTTTTCTGATCTGAATTTTTACGTCCACCACCAAAGACTGAATCTCCTTGACCAACCATGTTGTAGTTTTGTGCTATCATCATGTGGATTAATGTATTGCTATATTTACTGGCAACTTCCGCATCTGTTTTTTTTTTTTTTCCAAAATGGCAGGTCACAGAGAAAACTGTCTGACCAGTGTGACTGGTCTGCAGTGTTTATATGTCATTGTTTAGTAAGGCAGGGAACCTTGGCAGAGGTGATACCAAAAAACTAGTACCAGGTACCAGATTCCACGTCCTTTTTCATAATGGAAACGCAACCTAGAGCAGCTGTTAATTCAACATGGATACAGAATCAAGGCAGAGTTTAATTAATCAACAGGAAGTACAGAAATGACATTTTTTGAAGGTATTATTCCATCAATTTATGACACACCTGTGATCTGCAGAATGAGTGTTGGGAGGTTATCTCTGACTAGCATGGATAGACCATTTTTCATGTTGAAACATGGACATTACCTCTGACCATTTGAGTTGCAATATTCCAAAAGGTCATTATGACTTAATTTTGCTCAGTAACATAAAAGGTACTACCTGCTGAATTTTTAACCTTATAATATTGCTTCGTAAAGCCTAGTTCATGTTAATGCACCTTTCATTTTGAGTTTTTCTGTTCTGACTCACAGAATCAAACAGTTCATGCAGGTTTTTCAGTGTGTTCCCAAAAGCCCTTTACCGGGTTGAGATGTGGAGACCGGGCAGGCCATTGGAGTAAATTATAGTCTGTGCCATGTTCTTGTATGAGTTTTGAGAAGATGAGGTTTTGGTGACAAAGTACCTCACAGTCCCAGAGGTATCCATTTGTAACAGACAGGCCTAGGGACGCAGCTGGGGCCAGTTTCATCAGATTTGTTGCATGCAATCTCATTTTTCCAATATAATTTCCCCTTTCTGTGTTTGACACTTAACTGTACCTCACAACACACGTTCAAGGAGAAAGCAACAGTCACCCAGTAATTATTTCACTTTCATTTCCTCTGCTTCCTTTTGTTGGGCAGGAAATAATGTGACTTGAATTGATGGAATGCTGTAAAATTATAAATGACAGCAAATCTCTTGGCATTCTTTACAGCTGGTTATGGCAACAAACTATTAAAGCGAACAAGTCAGCAAACAATAAAGCTGTCAGAAAATGTGGAAGTAATTGTCCAAATGTGGAATTTCACATGATTGGACATGTGGCAGGGAAATGGAAAACAACTAATGTCCAGCCATACATCTGACAGTTTTCTTCTGCTTGTCTGGATCTGGATTGTAGGACTTCCATCAAATATACGACTACCAACCAACTTCCAGCAGGTCATCTAGGGTGATACCAGGAAACTGTCAAACCAGGTGAGACATATAGGCAGCGGTAGAGGAAGTATTGCAGCTGGTGACTAAAAGTACAAATATCCTGTGAAATATACATGTATACAAGTAAAAGTAGAAGTACTACATCA
Source organism: Maxillicosta whitleyi (assembly GCA_029822895.1). NCBI lineage: Eukaryota > Metazoa > Chordata > Actinopteri > Perciformes > Neosebastidae > Maxillicosta > Maxillicosta whitleyi. The sequence goes on from JAPSES010129985.1 coordinate 36,065, forward strand.
ACAATCTTACTTAAAAGAGTCATAAAACTGGTGCTGCAATCACATTCAAGATACTGTAGAGCAGGGGTGTCAAACTCATTTTAGTTCAGGGGCCATATTCAGCCAAATTTGATCTGAAGTGGGCTGCAGCAGTAAAATAATAACATAATAATATAACTAATGTCCACTCCAAACTTTTCTCTATGTTTTAGAGTGGAAAAAAAGTACAATTACATTATGAAAATGTTTACATCTACAAACTATGCTTTAACAATGTGAATAATATGCACAAACTGAAAAAATAAGTGTAATTTTAACAATATTATGCTTCCGTTTCTCATTTTCACAGATACTTTATAACTTATAGATCACAGTAGATCAACAAATACACAAAACATTCAATAATTTATAATTATATTGTTAAAAGTGCACTTAAGACATTTCAGATTGTTCATGTTTCCTCACAAAATTGTACGTTGTTTTGGTGTAAATACATGAAAAATACAGAATTGTGAGTATTTATTGGATATTATGGTAGTATTTTACCAATTTGACCCACTTGAAATTAATCGGTCTGTCTAAAATTATTGTTAATATCTTAGTTTAATTTTAGCATTTCACAAAGTCATCACTGGACCCTTATGGTGGGCAAGATTTGGCCTCCGTTCCACTGTTTGACACCCCTGCTGTAGAACATGGTATCCCCTCCCCCCAGACTTGAGGTTGCCAGATCCAACATGAACATCTATTACAAGGAGCTACCATGACAAGCAACTGTAAGTACCGAGCCCGGTCTCTGGGCCACGGTCTTTTCTCCCAGGACCGGGCCATGTGGTTTTCTCCGAGTCTCTTCACCTGGGCTGTAATCTCTTCAGGGAGACCACGGGGAAGCCAGCGTCGTTCTAAAAAATTCTTCTATGCTTTCAGTCATCTCCATGTTTCAAAAGCATCTCCTATGCATATCCATGTTTTGTTTCTCACTTTGTCGTGACATATTTGAGAATAATAAGAGGCATTTAAGGGTCAGTAAAGTCAGACATTTGTGATTAGAAATGTTCCAGCTGCAGCTCAGTGGAAACTGGAAACCTGGATCCTGAAAAACTTCTGACTTGGTGATTGGGAGATGGGTGGAACATCAGACCAAAACACAAAATGACAACATAAACATTATGTAGGGGCTTTTAGTAGCTTTTCAAATGCAAATATTCTGTCTGAACTACTACTGTAAGTAATATCAGTATTTCAAATTAACATGATTCCTTAATGTCTGGTGACAGTCAGGACCATTTTATGATTACTGGGAACATAATTCTTATATACTATATAGTACTTTAATAAAAAGTACTAAATACTTACTTTAATATATATATAAAGAATGTAGATATTCTAAAAGGGCTGCTGTGGCTCAGCTGGTAGAGCAAGTTGTCCAATGGCCAAAGGTTTGGCGGTTTAAATCCTGGTTCCCACATGTCAAAGTGTCCCTGAGCTCCTATCAGTGATTTGGCTCAGTTCACCTCTCAAATGGCTCTTCTTTTACCACTTTTCCCTTTTTTAGTTTAGTCAAATTTTGCAGTGTTTTGACTTGCACACATATAACTTAGACTGTGATAAATTTGTTGTACTGAAGTAAAATTACATGTTCCAATATTAAATTGCTGTAGCCAGTTGTGTTACTGTGTTTACATACTTTAAACTCTGAAGTCATCCAATGAACCCACCGACTTGCTGGTTTACACGAAGTAAACAGACATGTAAGAACAGCTTTTGGCATTTTCAATTTATTATTATTAAAATGCATCCAGATACTGCTTCTTTTCATTCTCTCCTTATTTTCACTCCTACTCCTCGTACCTTTCTGCTCCTCTGGTATGTTTTGCATACAGCAAAGAGTCCCTATCCTCCCCTGCTCGGTGTGTCCTTGTTTATCCTCAAAGGATTGGTTGTAGAGTATGCATGTGACACTGCATACATGGACCACTCCTTTCGCAGATATTGTGATATAATTCTGTCTTGAAAAAGTCAATTAAAGGCTCACAAACAGGATCCAGTATACATAATTCACTTTGAAGTGCCAGCTCTATGTACCAGCTCATTTACGAATGACACATCACAACTACCGAAACACATTTCAAATGTCTGTCCTTGCTTCTGTGTACCATTGCATGGATGCAGAATGGTGTTCTGCTTGTGGCCACCCTGCGTCCCGAGTTTTTTTGCATTCTTCACATGGGCTACATGTATTAATTTGGTACATCTCTGTATGGTATCAAAGGTCCCAAATGGAAATAAGTCAGTACAATGGAGTGCACCCCTAGTAATTAGGCATTATCTCATTAAGTATGTGTGATTTTGCATATATTTTTGGTAGATAGATCTGAACATATGATAAGGTTAGATGTGAATTTCTTTTTTCATTTTGTTTACAGAGACAAGGTAAAAAGACATTACAGGGATTTCAGGATATCTGCTTTCTTTACCTAGAAAATCAAAATATACTGTTTTTTAAAAAAATCGATTTTCGCCTTTTTTTTTTTAATGTCACATAAATAAGGCCAGGAATGATTAATTAACAAATCCCTCTGGAAATATCTTCAGAATACTGCTAAGTGTATAACAGGAATGTTTGGTGTATATAGATGTTACATAGGCTGAGATGTTTATACTGGACAATGACAAAAAAAAAAACAAAAACTCAATTTCAGAGGCAGGAATATAAGGTCTACAACTACAGTAACTGAAGGAATTAACACTGGTATTGTGGTGTTAGGGGTATTTTCGGTTTAGCGGTAAACTAAACGGAGAAGTGTCAGAGTACACCACGTGATGCGTCTGAGCGAATGACATTAACAGAGACCAACAGTAGCCAATGATAATTTGTCATTAGTATTAAATCGTCATTTGGACATTCATGATTGGTTACAGATAGAAAGGAAATGCTCTTACTCGGTTTAAATAGTGTTGTACAGTAGACTCAGACTTTACAACGATATCGGTCATGACAGACTTCAGTAAACAGATGAAACTTGGCATGTCAATTTAGAATGCTAACTTCTTGGTAAATTGGGGAGAAACTTACTGCCACAAGTAAACGCACTGTAGTAATGCAATCATTTTAATGTCTATTTTCAATGTTTTGTGTATAGAAGTTTGAAAGAACACATACTAAAGGAGTTAACTACCCAAAATCTCAAAATTGACCACGTCATGAAAAATGGATGGTTTTGCCTGCTGTGTCTTGCCTTAAGAGCAGTAACAGTGTAGCATTTTTCAGATGCACAAAACAAACACCAACTATACTACAGACTCACACTTCACTACACACTAATAATACACTCCAAAAACACTAATAATGCAGAAATCTCTGAAATCTTGAATTTCGCTAATCCCATTGCTGTCTCTTCCGTCGCTGTTACTTACTTACCACAACTTTCCTGGTCGCACAGGAGTTTACATATGGTGCACATTGGACTTCTCTGATTGGTACATATGATGTACTTTTCCACCAATAGAAATGTGGTAATAATTTCCTTAGAAACCTCTTTTTACTGGCTCTTTCTGCACTGAACATGCACCAAATGTAAAGACACTATTTGAAAAATCTATGTTTTTATTTTGTCTCATGAGTTTGGTTTTATTTGTTTGGTAACAAAACTGACTTCACAGTATTAGTTTAACGTCTGCATTTTCTACACAATTTGAAATGAACATTCAGCTGCCAAATGCACGTTCTGCTATCAGTGGAGTAAACTAAGTCACCTGATGCACCTGAGTAAATTGTGTTCATAAAATGTAACGAGTAACAGTAGAATTTGTACAAAGTATAGATGAGTGCTGCAAAATATAATGGAGAAAATCCAAAGTATGCTTTTTTTTTTTTACTTAGGTAAAGTACAGATACATAAAACTGTACTCAAGAGCAGTAACAAAGTACAAATACTTTGTTACATTCCACTACTGCATGTAGGGTGTTTCTCAATGTTAAGAAAGGATCCTGCAATTATTCCTTTACATACAGCGGTGTCATCAGATTTTGTTGGAAGACTGTTCCAATGTCTGAGGACTGAGTCAATCCTTGAGGTCATTTTTTATGGTGTAAGACTACTATCAAAAAGACGTACCCATGATTCTAACCATTCGTACTCATGAGGTTAAACATTTGTAC
>JAPSES010129996.1:0-15565 GCA_029822895.1 Maxillicosta whitleyi
GTTTTGTTTTTTTGTTTTTTTGTTGTTTTTTTTTTAAACTAGAAATAGGTTCTTAAAATTTATTTTTTCCATGCCCAAAATGGAATAAAAACACTCAGGGGAAAAAAAAAAATCTTGATTAAGGTTTTCATAATTCATACATGAAAGGGTTATATAACACAGTGTTTTCAGTCATATAAATTTAATGTAAATTTCACCGTTGATCTTTTAAACATACATTTATTCATGACTCTATTGTTAAAATCAGACATATTTTTAACACTGTCATTAACACTGATCATGGGGGCAATGTATTCAGACCAGGGGTGGAGGTCCGACAGGTGGATCACATGGTATTAAAAACAATAGAAGTTAAACTATGAGATAAATGACAATGTTGTTACGGCTCCTGCCGGGATTCGAACCCACGACTCAAGTGTTACCTACTGATCTAATCATTGATATTTATTAATATATCATGGATATCCATCATTCTGTCTTTCTGGTCCAGTCCCCAAAGGTATCGGTGCTAAACTCCATCTACAGGTCATGGGTTTATACACATGCATTTGATGTTTCAGGTGCAGTTGCTTACATAAAGTAATAACAGACACAAGCAAAATGATGATGCCATTATTTTTACAATATCTGCATTTCAACATTTAAAAAAATCTAAATTACTATGGATAAGACAAGATAGCATAAAATCCGCAATAATATGTTTTGTAAAAATACTGATTAGTGAGGATGTGAAATATGGAACAGAGGGTTCATTTCTAGACATCCGAAGGAAAGACAATGACCGTCCTGTTACTAATAGAAATATTTACCCTAACTCCAGCTGAATGCATCCACAGAACCAGACAAACGGATCCTCCAAAAGCAGCCAGGTCTGATGTCTGTGGAATTTCCCAAATAAGATCAGTGAGGCATTAGACTGTTAAGTAATTAGATAACTGGTGAATAATTTAACAGAGTTGGTTTTTAGTTTTCGTTGTTTTTTTCCAGTAGATTTTCCTCTGTATTTCGTTCATCAACAGATATCACAGACAAATGTTTAAAGACCCAAAAGCATCTACTGACCTAAAATGTGGAATAAGGGATGCGTCGCTAATCCTGTCGATATATTTAAATATTTCAGGTAAAACAGAGTTTGTCATCTTTTCAGCAGAATCAGGTGTCTCTTTTGGACAAATCCATAGACTCTATAGTTACCATGGAAACATTGAAATCTTATACAACATTGATTCACCGGTAAAATCCATGGAGTTGGATCAATGATAGTGGATGTAGATTTATGTTTTTCATACAAAAAAAAATCAAATCAAATTTTATTTGTATGGCACCAAATCACAACAGACGTTATCTCATGACACTTTCCACATCCAAAGCCCCAGCAAATGTTTCAACTTTTTATTTCAATAAGGTGCTTTAAAACTCCTGTAACATTTGTAATGTCCTTAACTGGGACATTTAAAACTGAACTTTTCACAGAATAAGTGGTGCTATGTTGCAGATGTGCAATGCTTTTGCCTCCTTATATCGTTGCTTGCATTGGCCATATTTGAACTGTGAAGAATTATCTATAACAATTAACTATACAGTTTTTAAATAGTAATGTACTGTTCCACTCAAGAGTGCTCGAGTACGTTCAGGACCTCTGCCCCCTCCAAAATAACAGCATCCTCAAGCTCAAATGCAAAAAAACAAAAAAAAAAACAAAACTAAAGCATGCACACATCATTCAACCAGTCAAAACATGAAAATAATGAGCATCAGTGCAACAGTGGCATAATAAGGATTTCTCTTAGAAGTGCAAATGTAACAAAAAACATCAAAAGACTGTCATAGGTAATGCAACATGTTTTACATCTGTGGGCATATAATGCAGTCTGTATGCAAGTTATCGTTTTTCAAGTTGCAGCTCACAATCATATGGGGATTTGGGAACATCAAAAACAAAAGGCCATTCAGATGATCTTGAGGCGGCAGTCTCTGGAGATGTCACAATGTCAGTGTCATATGAGGCAAATGAAAGTGATGCCTTATCACTGCAGCATGATAGGGCAGGAGTTGAGTGGTGATGCTGTGGAGTGACAGGCAGGCCATAATCAAACATTAGCTCTATGGTACTTTTGTCCTCAATCTCTGACATAGAACTCAGGTTGGTAAATTCATTGCCAAATTCAGCATCCATGAATTGAAGCCTGAAGTAAGACTGGATCATTTTCCCCAAGTATAATTCTCAGTTTTACTGAAGCGGTCATTTCACATCTCTCTGAAAATCAAAAAGAAAACATTTCAGTCAGTGCTCAGGTGGAAAAAAAAAAAAACGGTCCGACAATGTAAACATTGTAATTTTGAGGGGTTGTAGGGTGAAGGGCGATGTGTAACCATTAGTGATGAACTCTAGGTGGAAAATAGAGCCCCGTGGCTGTGGATTATAAGGACTTTACCGAGACAGGTTTCATTTTGAATTTACTACCTTATATGTGCGTCACTTTAACATTATTTTATGGTTATTATCTATGTTTGTATCTTGATAGGGAATTAAGTCGTTATCTCGAGATGACAAAGTTCATTATCTTGAGATAATGACTTAATATGTTTGTTTGTTTGTTCCTTCACAGGGTGATTAAGGTTCAAGTGATGATATGTTATTCTGAACAGATGAGAGTATGACCATGTTACCAACTAACATCTATCCGGTTGCTTCAGCTAACATAGTGTTAGCTATTTGATTTTTCTCAAATGATGCTCAAGGACACTTTACTGTCAGAATTGCAACCTAACTTTATGTTAACGTTATCAAATCCACAGACACCAGTCAGGCTTTTCTACACTTATAACCAGTTGAAAATGTGTTTGTGTGTAATAGTTACAAGATCAGTAGGAAGAGCTCTATGCTAATATTTAGGCTCGAGTCATGTCTCTTCTCAGTCACAAAGAAATGTGGGAAAAAGAAAGTTGTGTCCTTGCCTCTATTCATTATTATTCCCCTGTTTCAGGTATGGTAAAGTTATAAAAATGATAAAGACCTACGTAAAGTAAAACATTTAGAAGTTTAGGCAATTATAAACTAGTTCTTGTGAATTCTAACGTTGTTTGGTCAATACAGTTTTGTATTATACACCTCATGGTGCAACCTGGATACATCATTAGTGAAGGAGAAGGCATAATCAAGTGTTTCAGGTCTTATCTTCTAACACCCTCTTCCTGGTGACCCAACTGCAGGTGATCAGGCCCCAACCTTTGTCAAGGTAGCTCACTGCGCCACTCGTAACCCCTTTTAATCCAGAGTCACTGGGAAGCCTGTACAGATTATTATATTGAATTAGCTTTGCTAGCTAAATTAGCATCCTACTACTAATGGCGCTTTTCCACTCCATGGTACCGGCTCTACTCTACTCGGCTCTACACGGCTCTTTTGCTTTTCCATTCCGAAAAAGGACCCTGGGACCCGGTACTATTTTTTTAGTACCGCCTCAGTCGAGGTTCCAAAATCCTGGAGCGGATACCAAAATTGGTCAGACCGTTTTCTCTGTGACCCGCGATTTACAAAACTCCGACATGGAAGTAAGACAGTGTATAGTGAAACATGAATCCACATGATGACAGAACAAAACTACACCATAGACGGTCACGTAGATTCAGTCTTTGGTGGCGGACGTAAAAATCCAGACGAAAAAATACGCAATGAGTGACTTTTCGGCGACTCTCTGAGCAGACGACACGGAAGTAATGCGCCGTGTAGGAGTAACGTGACAAGCCGAGTGGAGCCGGTACCATGTAGTGGAAAAGCACCATATGTGTATTTCATTGAATTAACTTCACTAGCAATGTTAGGATCCTAGTACTAATGAATTAAATAGGTGTTGTATGGTCATATGTGTTAGATATGATTGTGTGATGTTGTGCATGGTCATTTAAACATATATTCATGTTCATGTTGTACAAAGTAATATTTTCAGTCATAAAGAAACATTGGAAGGAGAAAGACATGTCATTGCATCTATTCATTATTCCCCTGTTTCTTTGCTTTTCTCCACTGGCTTATGTAGGCTAATGTTAATTTAGCAGGATGTGTTACCTTTAATCAATTGTTTATTTATTCCCCTAATAGTGCTTTGTGTCCTATGTGTCGTATATATGTTGCAGTGCGTTACAATTGTCAATTCAAAAGCAGATGTGGCTCTTAAATAAACTGGAACTGTGACAATCCTTTTGTATTTACAGTTAATGAAAGGCCACCTTTAGTACGTGTGCTATGCATCATCCATCTCAGCAAGTAGGGCCGTCTGCACAACAGAGGGGGCGCCATTTTGCCAGTTCCCTTTTCACACCACCATAGATTGACTCAACGTGCAAATATGTTCGTTTTGTTTTTACGAGCTCTTGATGCGGTGCAGCGCCCTTCGTGAAATGCTGCCCTGGGAAATTGTTCCTTTTGCTTGTATTAGAAACCACCCTTTGATGTTAGTTGGTAACTGGTCAAACTCTCATCTGTTCAAAATAACATATAGCCCCTAGAACGTGGGTTCTGCGCTGTGCAGCATGTGTCAGCTGCAGCTGTTGAAGGTAGTGACATGGAGGATGTGGTACCTGTTAGCTTCTGAGGTCTGCGTGTGGTTCCCTATTATGAAGTAATTAATTAATTAACTTGTTATCTCGACGTAAAAAGTTAGTTTTCTCAGTGCTCTTGAAATTGAACTTAGTGAATTTGTTTGTGATGTTCATGCACTATTGTGATTTTCAGATGTTTTGAAAACATTTGTTTCAGTAAAACTCAATTTACTGTGAATTATGCATTCATTCATTTTCGTTCCATTTATTAACATGAACCTTTCTACTACAGACAAATGGCACAATCTCAACCAAAAAAAAGGAATTTTATTTGCATAAAGAGCGAACACCCTGGGATTTTTTTTTCAGTTTTGATATAATAATCTTTAAATGTACTGCAATTTTATTTACACCTACATGGTTAGTAAATAGAATATAAGCAAATACTTGATTTTTCACGTAAGAATGCAAAATGTGTAAGAAAATATTATAATAAATGGTGATAAACCACAGTGTAATTGTAATATGGAGAGACAAATTCATTTGGACGTCACATAGATAGATAGATCTGGCTCTTTATGGGTTAAAACAGCAATACCTAAAACTAAACTATAAAAATATAATAGGTCATTTAAAGGAATATTGAGGTTTTTTTGTGTAACTTGGGAATTTGTCCTTTATCCGTGAACAAACTGAGCCAGGGCTTTTGTGTGTAAACTGGTGAATGTTTCATTGTTGGCATCAGTGTCAGTGAGTGTGTGTGTTGTATACATTTATCATGACGTCTCCTTTCACCTCAGCTGTCACTGGACCAGGCCGTCGGAGATAACTTTACACTTAAATGACTGATGGCAAAATGAACCTCTCTTCTCTTATTTATGTAGTTACACTGTGGTCTAGGATCACTTTCTTCAGCACTCTCTCTTCTCCTGTCTCGTTCCACTCTGTCAACTGCTGCTAAAAGATGTTCTAGTAACCGGAGACTCCAGCTGACGAACGCCAACACTGCAGCCGACTCTGCAGGCCGAGGCAGGAAACACCTTCAGAACCTTAGAAATGACTGTGTCAGGTGCAAGAGACGCTTATGGACCACACTGCGAAAGGCTTCACATCAGTACTGGCTTTTCCTCTGACCCTCAAATTGTGGTAATATAATTTTGGAGAAAAAAATTTATTTTTTTTCAATAAAAGTTTTTGGACTTGCAAGAGGTGGTTTTTCAAAACCAATATATCATGCAAAACAGAAATGGAAACCATGTCACATGAACAAAAAAATAAAATAAATAAATAAATACAAATAAATAAAGGATGTTGAAGGATGTTTTGAAATAAAACATGGAGCAGTATATATGGACACACAAGGAAACACAATCATTTTTAAAATTTAGAATAGAATAGAATAGAATAGAATAGAAGAACTTCATTAATCCCAAAACCAGGAAATTGGGTTAGAGTGTTAACAAGCAGTCTAGATTCAAAACAACAGATATTTATGTTCATCGCCATGTTTATTCAATGACTTCTCGTGACATCTTACAATAATAAATAAACAAATCATTGCATTTGTGATTTTATGGAAAATTGACATTACACACTTCTATTTTTTTTATTTTTTTTTTATATATTTAGTAAATATAATTACTATTGGTAAAGTTTTGTGCATATGTCCAATGGAAAACTGACTAATCAGAAGCGGGTCTGGGATTTTATTAGCATGGAATTGATTAATTTTAACAAATTAAACAGTCAGTCATGAAATAAGTTTAAAAAATAAATAACTTAAAAAAAAAAAAAGAACAGCAAACTTCAGCAGTTTCACCAAATATGAATGAACCCAAAAAGACTCAAACATCCACCAGTGACCAAAGTTATCTACAGATGTAAATTATAAAAGACTATTATTTACAATATATACAATAATATAGTTTTAAAAACAGTAGTTTTTAACAGTTAGAATATATAAACAGTGCATGAGCACATGACAAAATTAGATTATCTGTAGGTTACGAGTAACTACTTACTAGTAAATGAGAAAAATGCATGAACATATATTATTGAAAGAATTGCAAGAATTGTGATTAAATTTATAGAATTTGGGTACAATAATATTTTTTTTATTTACATTATCTTTGCAGATATAATTCGCCAAATAGGAATATAAGAAATTACTTCACACCTCCACACAATCACTCAAATACAGTCAACATTTGCAGAATTTGTGCTGTTATTCCTAGAAAAACACTCCTTTCCAACCTTATCTTCACTTGCTGTTTATTTATTCACACCCAAAATACTTGCCTCAAGTGCTTTATATTTTAAATGCCATTGGAAGACAAAAATACTCCATAATTCAGATTATTGTAATGTAAGTGTGGGATGACCCCAGGCTTCAGATCCAAACCCCCACCATATGTAATATATGTGATTGACAACTGGAATTATCACTGAGCAGATTCCATCAGCGCTGACCTGGACTAGAACCCGCTGTGTTCTTTGTGTTTTAACATGGATTCACTTTTCTATAAACCGCCTGAAGTGGCGTCAGTTCTGTTTTCATATTTGATCATTTGACCTGGACTGAGATGAGCGACCAGCACAAGGATGGACACGTCTGTGTTTTAGGGTTTTGTTTTGTTTTTGTACTCTCGCCTCTTGCAGCTTTAAAGATAAGGTAGGCTCATGATGCTGGTGAATAACTGATAACTTTAGGGTTGATATATGAAGCCAAAGCACAAGTTTCAAAACCTGGACAGTTTGAATTTCCACCTGAAGCTCTGTCTTTGTGTCAGGAATTTTAGACTGAGATTCAGATTCAGACTCAAACTTGAGACTCAGAATAAAATCCAAATTCCAACTCAGCTTTATTGCCATTCAATCAGTCATACATGATATAATGAAATATAGTTCCCCATGTCTCTGTGTTTGTAGCATGAGAAAGATAAGATGATAAAATATAATGTTAAAAATGTTAAATATATAAAAGGGAAATAGGACAGAACAAAACTATTAAAAAAAAATACCATTAACACACACACACACACACACACACACACACATATATAGTCTGCAGTACAGTTAAAGTGATGGTGCATGGAGTGGCAGCAACAGTGTCTTAATAACCTAAGTTTGTTTTACTTCACATAATTACAATATACAATATGATGAATGTAAAATGATACTTAGTTCTCTCCATTTGTTGGACTGGTGCTGGGAGGAGACCTAAACTGAGGCTAGAACCCTGGGCCAGCCTTGACCTAGACCCCACGGTGAATAGAAGTTGTTCTGCTCCACTGGGTTGCCAGGTTATGTTTGGAGAACACGCTTTCAGGAAAATCAGTTGAGTTTTCTCCAATAAGAATCTATTGAAATGTCACCGTGAACTCCAGATGACGGGATCAGCGATTTAGAAATGTGACTTTTTCCAAGGAGAAAGTGGCCTTTTCCTATAAAGTATTTATGTGCAACAGTAAGTGTCTCTTTGTTCCGCGTGCTTGTTATCTAATTTCCTCCCTATCTGGACTGCTGGTGTTATGTTTCTGAACTGGCCCCGGGCCCTTCATGCTGCTGTTTGGCCCCTCTCTTGTTAATGAAGCTGGTGTCTTGTTGCAGTGAAACGTTTCAGATGCAGAGCTGTTTATATAGGAGTGTGTACTGGATTCTTCTACTTTTTTAAGTCGGAGCAGTGAAGCCCCCGCAGCTTCGATCCACACCGTGTCTTTCCCACATGTATTAGTAGCCTGCTGCTATTCACTGAAGCATTGTTTCAGTGCTCCAGGGCCCTGTACAGAACATAAACTGAAACCAGTTGTACCACTAAAGAATCCTGCCTTTGAGGCTCCACTGTACTGTTTGCATTTTAAAACCTCAATTAGTCAAATTAGATTTTATTTCCTTGGTAACATTTGTGTACCTTTTATTCTATTTTTTCTGTGATTGCTTAAAATTTAGCAAAAAACAAATAAATAAATACTACAGCTGCAGCAATCCATTATTTTTGTAATCGATAAATATATTGATTCTTTTCCTCAATTCAGTTTGATCATTAAACCATCATGTTTATTAGTGGGGAAAAAGTAAAATATGTAAAACAGACATATCAGAAACAAACATAATCTTTATTCCAGAACCAGCTGAAACAACACCTGCAAAAGTATAAAAGGAAAAGGATATATATATAAAATCTATGTAGAAATAACAACAATAACAGCATCAAAGTATAAAAAATATCTATGTAAAAATAAAAAAAAAAACAAGCATACATAAAAAAATATCTATATAGAAAAACAACAATAACAACAGTATCAAAGTTTATAAAAAAAAATATCTACCTATTTCCATTATTTTGACTTTATGACACCGGAGTCTCGTCCACTATAACTGTACGACGCCGAAATTTTGTCCACCATTACTGTACATATGTACTGTATTTTATTAATATGAAGTATAATACATGTATTTGGATAGTTATTTAGAGTCTTGACTTACGGGTTACGTTGACAGCATAGGAACATAGTGTGTGAGTGTGTGTGTGTGTGTGTGTGTGTATAAATCCAAGCAGATAAATCGAATCAACTCTACAATATACTATATAATAATAACTAGTCTTGTGTAAAAAAAAAAATATATATATATATAACACACTCTGCTAAAAGTGAGTGCCAATAAAACACACATAACATGTATGTGTAAGCATGTTTGGATAGTGAACTTCATACGTGGGTTGGTGGGGATCAAAAGAACATGTATAAGCCGTAGAACTTATACTATGATTCAGGCTCTGAAATGTCCTCAACCCATGAAGACCCAGAGCTACATAATACCGTTTCCAAGGCAATTTTTCTCTATGTTTAACCTTTGTTCAGTGATTTATCACCATTAATTGTAATATTATTATCTTTATTTTGCTTTTTATTCAGTGAAACTCATGCATTTTCTTAGATTTAATTGATTGATCATGTAGATTTTCATTAAGGCTCAGAGTAAAATGAAAGTAAATTAAAATTGAAATTATGTCAAAAACACAGAAAATTGAAGAAAAAGTGTCTTTTTCATTCAAATCTCTCATTAACTGAACATAAACCCACTGTGTATATTTACTGTCACTAATCAAACTCTGTGGGTTTTACTGGTGAATCAATGTCGGCAAAAACAACAGTGTTTCCATGTTCACTACAGAGCCTTTGAACGTCCAAATGGGTCATATCTGATGACCATGAAAACATGACAAACCTTTTACACCAATTATTCACATGGATTGATAGGATTAGTGGATCAACAAGTATTAAGCAGTCGGTGGTGGATGCTTGGGTCTTTATGGGTTGGGTTTCTGAAGGTCATTAGTGTCCGCTGATTGTTTACAAATGAAACTGAACCTATATCATGTGAAAAAACTCAAAAACAATAGATTGAACATAACAGATATGCCCAAATATTGTTCTGAAACTAATCCTTTTAGCATCAGTACGACATGTAAAAGTGAATTATCTGTTTATACTTACTTAGAATTACTGTTAGTAACTACTGGGTTTTTTTTTTTTTTTGTTTTTAATATATATGATTGTAAACAGTGTAAATAATATTCTCCTCTAGGATTCATCATGTAACTGAAACATTTAATTTATTGCTTGTTTTTTGTTTTTGTTTTTTTCTGTTTTATCTGCCTGTCATTGCAAATGCAAGAGAGGATAAACATGAACTGAATTGGCTAAATAAAGGTTCAAAAAAATAAAATGCATAAATAATCTTCTGATGATGCATCAAAAAAGACATTCTGTAGTCCATAAATTGAAAGGTTATAATGAAAATATGAGGAATTTACCTTTAATATCAACTCAACTGGTCTGTATTCAGTCTAATCTAATGCTAATTCTCTGCCCTTGGACTTTGCTCCACAATGATTGTTAATGTGACAAGGCTTCTTGAATTTGAAAGTAAGCTGCCAGCGTTATTCAAGGATTTATTTATTTATTGTAATAAGTTGTATAACGTTGTTAGATAAAGTAACTCCATCATGTTTGTCAGTGTCATTGCAGTTTCAGAATGTGACAGGACAAAGTGACCTGACAGATACTACAGTGTGAAAACTACTCTTCATGTAACCCTGGGTTTGAAGGCAGATGATTATTTTTCCCTGTGATGGTTGGTAACAATACCCAGTACTGTGTGTATGTGTACATGTATGTATGTATTTATGTGTGCGTATGAGTGTGTGTGTGAATGTTATGGCTCCACACACATTTACATTGCGCTTCTTTTCTTCATGTCTTGCTGCTCAGTGTAGTCAATGTAAAGTGATGCCTTTGAGGTTCCATGGCTACATATCATATTCAATTCTTCATGCAGTCTGATCCCCTAAAGGGCAGAATTGTGCTTCATGTGCTTTCACAATTTTTTAAATCAGTAAAAACCTCGGCCAGGACAGTGCAATAAATATTTCAAAAAATAAGACGATGTAAGAATGCACTATCACAGCAAATATGACAGTGTTAATTTAACACCGTAAAGTGTCTATATGTGTCCACACTATGCGGTGTAAAATTAACACTTTCAAAAGTGTACACAACAAATATGGGAGTGTTAAATAGTCAGTGTTGGTGTTGTATTAACACCACATTAATTTATAACCCTGTGTGTGGTGTTTTTGTTAAAATTATGTTGTTAAATCATGGTGTTGAAAGTGTTGATTTTACACTGCATAGTGTGGACACATATAGACACTTTATGGTGTTAAATGAACACTGTTATATTTGCGGTGTAGAGTTAAGTTGTATGTGAACTTTCATGTCCTCAGGTGTTGATGTGACATTTGTGTTGAGTGTTTTTCATTGATGCTATTATTTGTCTATCAGTGTACAACACAAACAGAATTAACCAATGTCAGACAATGATTAGACCCCAGCAGATTTCAACAGTAAATGCACACCCATGTATTTGCAGCTGTGTTTAATTTTCTTCCTGCGGTACTAATCACCAAACCTATCACCGTGTTTATAATTGAACTCTGTGTTTAGGGTAATGATGACCTCAGCCATCTACATCAGTGATAAACGCCTGTACATCAACTTCTAGGTCAGTCTATCAAGGTCCCTGTACCCTTCATGTCTCTGGATCTGAAGTGACATGAAATAGATGTAGAAATCGTCAAATATCAATATCAATATATATATATATATATATGAAGAGCTCTTTTCCAAAATGCTATAAAAGCCATTTAAGTACAGTTTTTATTTTATTTTTACAATCTGATTTTAAGATAGCATCAGGAAAATTGGAACTAGAATAATGTTATCTGCTTTTCCATAACAATTTTAAACATTATAACATAGATTCCAGTGATAGTGACAGAGAAAGACAATAAAAACACTTAATTTTTTAAAAATGGATATATAGTGTTTTGGAAAAGAGCTCTTCATATATACTGTGCACCTGGATACTAAACTGTCAACAGACCCCAGACCATCAGGATAAGAGACTACACCTCCTTCACTCTTATCCTGAACAGTTGTACACCACAGGGATGTGTCCTCTGCCCCCTCCTTTTCTCTCTTTTTACCCATGCCTGTTTCCCCATTCACACCAGTAACACTATCACCGATGACACCACCATTACAGGTCTGATCAGGAGTCAGCCTATAGGGAGGGGGTCTGACACCTGCAACAATTTTTCATTGACAACCTGGACCTAAATACATCTAAAACAAAGGAAATGGTCATGGACTTCAGAAGATCAAAACAAACTGAATCCACCCCCTGCTGGAAATGAGGTAGAGAGGGTGGAGAGCTGGAGTCCACATCTCAGTGGACCTCACCTGGTCCACAAACATCTCCCACTAGATGGGGAAGATACAAGAGAGGCTACACCATCGACAAATTGAATCTATCCCAAACCAGATCCATGGGGTTTAAGTTTGGAGACTGTGCTGGCCTCTTTTTCTTATTCTGAAGTCTCATTAATGGCTTTCTTAAAGTAGCTCCACCCATCAAACCTGCAACTGGAAATCTTCTCTTCACAGTTGAAAGTGAGACTTACTTACTACGACCACTATTAAGCTGTTGTCCTGTGAGTGTCCTATCATTAAGCTGTTGACTCTCACAAACTTATTTTCTGTTGTGGCTTTGGTTCTATCAGACCTCTTCCTGTCAGCATTTCCTCCAGTTTCCGAGTGCCTTTTAATGGTGAAGGAAACTGAACTTGCCGACACCTCTACTTTCTTTGCAATTTCTCTGAAGGACAGACCTAGATTTTTAAGTGTTATGATGGTCTTTCTTCTATCATTAATTGCCTTTTCTTCTCCATTTTTATAGTAACACACTACTTTCCACAGTACAATACTGTTGAAATAATGCTAATAATGGTATCAAAGTGTGTCCCAACACTACTTTTATGCAGACAGAGGAGGTTGGAAGGAATTAAGAAAAGTTGGGACACCAGTAGGAATTGGTAGCACCAACTTTAGAGGCTTGATCAACCTCCTACTGCAGAACTGCTTGAAGTTGTTAACCCATTTCTTGATCCCTGAAAAGGCAGTTTTGTATAATTCTGAAATGTACATTATAGAGGGTATGCACATAGATCACTTCCCCCACAGGCCATGCCCATCTAAGTCAGATTGTGTGGCAAAAACAAACTGTCTCAACATGGCGGAGTATAGTAGTTACTACTACAGTGAGACCTGGAAAATTGTGGAATATAAGATGGATCCATACAAGCTACCAAACAACAAGTGGTCTACGAACATATATGATATGTTGTATGAAAATACACATCCTGGCATTTATATGTACCTGATTCCAACACCAGGAAAATACATCCACTTTTCTTTTCTTTTTTGTTTAAACCTCTGGCAGTTCTTATCTTTGTACCATTTCAAGCTGATCATTGGACTTGGACTGCTTGGATTTCAATAAAAAATTGGAAAAAAATTTGGGTGTTCTAAAAAAATTTTTTAACAGTAGTGTGTGTGTATATATATATATGTGTGTGTGTGTGTGTGTGTGTGTGTGTATGTGTGTATATATAACTTTGATGATACTTTATTTTAGTAAAAGTAGTAAAATAGTAATAATATTAATAATATTAAAATGTTGAAAAAAAAATGCAACATAAACACTCTACTGTGTTTAATCTTTCATGACTGTCTGCACATATTAAAACACATACAAAAAAAGATTCACGTAAACACATTATATAATAACCTCACTTTTGTCTGAATTTCTCCATATATATTACAAATCATTCCCAAAACTCCACTATCTCATTTTACTCGATTTCTTTTTGAGCTGATTTCAGTGCAGTTATCATCTGGTCTTACATTATTGTCGAGTCATTCAATGTAAAGACAAGTAACACCAGCTTTGAATTCCTTCTATTATTTCTCTGTGTCAATTGAGAATGGCCTCCAGTCAAAATCTCAGCACAAAAGTTGGAACAAAAGTTGTACAGATACTTGACTGACTGTCTTAGTTTTTATTCACAGTAAAGGGGTTTTCATGTTACTCAAGGTCAAGGTCAAGGTAACTTAATTTGTACCTGTAGGTAGATTTGTTCTGCGATAACAGGAAAAGGCATTGACATTACATCACATTAAAACAAATAACAGAAACGGACCCAAATAATAGACATACACGCATATTCGTAAAGCTTCACTGATCTGGACTCAGATAAAAATTAAATATCAAATAAATTAAGATACCAGGACAAACTGCAGTCAGTAGAAGACCTCATTAAAAGGTTCTAAAGTTACAAAGTGCACAAAAACCTATTTAAAAAACAAACAGCAGCATTAACCTGAAGAGAAAAGGTCAACTGTAATAAAGATAAAGAAATGATAAACTTCAGTCAAAGGTTAAAAATTGCCCAAAAATTTATTGAAGAAAGAAACAGCAGCGGAAGCAAAACTATTCCTATAGCTTGTGGTCTTTGACCATAGGACTCTAAGGGCCTGATTTACTAAGATCGCAAATAACAGGTGCAAATTTGTGCTTAAAAAGTCCATGCTATTGGTTTGTGTGTCATGGGTGATTAAATAAAACTGCCTGCGCAAATGACGACAGGTGCAAAATCTTGGATCCCACCCTACTAAAATGAAGTGAAATGAAGCATGTGTTACTGTTTATCATCATGAAGACAATATGCTGGAAAAACTGCGCTGGGATATATTAACACTAATGGTAACTGTGTACTGGAATGAACCAGATGCACAGAAATGTGATGTTATGAGGAGACACAGACATTGATCACTGACTAAGTTCCACAGTCAAAAGGAGTACCAGAGGTGAGATAGGCTGGATCTGCAGGCGGTGACGCAGCACAGTGTACAGACATATAGATAGAGCAGTCCTCTGGAACTGGGGATCGGCTGTTGTCACTTGGGGAACACATTTCTGGTCGTGTTGATGTGTTTGTTTACTGTAAATGGAATCGCACTGCCACACATAGCATCCAAAGCACTTTACAAAGGCTCACATTCACCCATTCACACACGTATTTAACATAATAAAACAAGAAGTCCATAAAAGTATCAGTGGGTCTGTAGGGGTTTGGCCAGGTCTGTGGAAACCTGTCTATAGGTGAAAATGTACACAAACTAATTATGGAAACTAAATCTATGCCCCCGTTACAGATGGAATATACTGTGGAGTTATATCAAATCCTCTCAATTCATGGAATATTTGTAAACAGAACATTAGATACAGATAATGAGATACTGACGCTTTCAACTGTAAACCATCGACGTAGCTTCAGGATAATGGTGACCAACACTTTTAGAGTCCAGGTGTGAACACAATGCATCAGCTGAAACTGTAGGAGGGACTTCCATGACTGTCTCCACCATATTTTATTCCACAGAAAGTCTAAACCTAAGCTGCTTGTATTTGGAGCTGGGGCAAGTTTGGATGAAAAAACACTCAGCTGTTGGTCTCAGATCTGGATTAATGCTTTCACTCCAAGAGGTCTGCCCTCGTTTTTCAAACTGGAAAATTACCCTGGCTTTTTTTTTTTTTTTTTTTTTTTTTTTTTTTT
>JAPSES010130010.1:0-15564 GCA_029822895.1 Maxillicosta whitleyi
ATCTACGTGACCGTCTATGGTGTAGTTTTGTTCTGTCATCATGTGGTTTAATGTTTCGCTATTTACTGTCTACTTCCACATCTGATTTTTGTAAATTACAGAGAAAACTGTCTGACCAATCAGTGTCCGCAGTGTCGTCACATTTTGGTATCCGCTCCAGGATTTTGGAACCTCTACTGAGGCGGTACTATAAAACTAGTCAGGTTCCAGGTCCTTTTTCGTAATGGAAAAGCAAAAGAGCCGTGTAGAATCGAGTAGAATAGAGCTGGTACCATGCAGTGGAACAGCGACATTAGTGGACACAAACAGCTTATAGTTAATTGTGGCTAATATTCAAGTGTGGCTTATAGCCCGGAAAATACGACAAAATAGAACAGAATTTATGTTTTTATATACGTTTGAAATTTCACCCTTTATAAGTAAATGGGGGGGAAAAAACATGTAAAAAATTCTAACAAAATGTAATGATATCTATTCTGGGTCACTGGCAATTTATAAACCCAATTTGGTCTAAATCCGATCAATAATATTGCTGCTAGAGTGTTAACAAACAAAGAAACAAACTGAACCAAATACAATACCCCTTACTTCCCATTTGAGGATGGGGTAAATATAGGAAAATAGCAGATTTTAGTTTAAAATGCAAAATACAGATAGATAGATTAAGGTTAAAAATAAAGAAAAATTCATTTGGAAATAAAAGTAGCACTGGGTCTTTATGCATTAATCCTGCAATGGGGGCAAAACTTCATGTTAACTGTTCCCCAAAAAGATTTCAGAGCAACATGTACACGAGCAGTCAGCATATTTACACTGAAATTAAGTACATGAAACTTAAATAAATGTTGACACAAATTACAGGACACAGAGAAAGTATATACTGTGTGTAATGGGATGTAGAAATGGATCTTCTCCAGATAATTTTAAGTGGGTTAATGTTCTCTGTGGACCAGTCCCCATTGTCTTTTGTGCTTATGTGACGTTTGGAGTTTGGTGTGATCCATTTTTAAGTGTGTGACTTTCTTCGTTGCCCACATATTTCATAACAGACTGTACATTCATTTATATGCAGGAGTTTCTGGTTTTGCTCTGAAAAACCTGACGCTTCCTCCTGAGTTCTTCCCTGTGTTTTTCCTGTTCTTCCATTGTGGCAACATAGTGAAACACTCGCTGTTTGGAATTCAGTGGCTGGTTCCATTTTGTTCTAACATTTAACTGTACTTTGTTTATTATAATAGTAGGTTGGACTTAATTTCATTTTTTCAAGTGTGCTGAATCACAGCATTAACAAAAAAAAGTGTTAGAAAGAAAAATGTTATGTTTTATTTATTGTGTTGTATACTTGTCCAGTTTTGGGGCTTTGTAGGGTTTTACATCTGATAGTATTTTATTTGCCAATAAAACAACATGGTGCTCTTACAATAAATGTTTTTGTAACTACATGTCAAGTCTCTAGAGGTGTATGGCCCCAAATATAATATCAATGTGTGAAATATTAACAGTCATAGTCTGTATCAAATCTGCCCCATGTTTATGTAATAGTATTGAATTTGGTCATATTAACTATGATAGACCCCATGAACAAAACACACTCTAAAAGGTAATACCTGTAGTCACTAAAATCATATTAGCATACTTTACTTAATTCTAACTATTTTGCTAATTCAACTTCATGACTATTCACTCATTTTCAGCTAAAAAAAAAAAAAAAAAAAAGTGCACTGTAAGCCCAGATAAGTTGAGCTTACTTAAAATATATATATATATATAAAAAAAAAAAAAGTGGTTGCCTAAAAAAAAATAAAAAATATTAATTGACTTTTTTAAGTACATTTAGCTTAAAAATCTTTTGTAATATCTCCTGCTTTGCATCGTTGTTATACTTATATAATTAAGTCTAATGCATCAAATTCCAAGTTTAACTCAAAATATTTTGTAATAACAACAAAACATTTAAAGTTAAATGTACGTAAGCTCTTCCACTAAAGTTGTTGAAGTTGTAATGTTCTTGAAGCGGCCATTTTAAAACACCAGGAGTCAATAGTCACTTTTGCATTGACCCTGAAATTGTGCAAATCTACCTTGCACATAAAAATGTATCTAATGGAAAAAATTACAATCGTGCCAAAACTGTTGTTTTTCAATTAAAACTTTTTATGTTGGCTAGAGTTTTTTTGTTGTTGTTGTTGTTGTTTTTTGGGCATAGCTCAATTAGAAGATCATGTAAAATTACAATGAAAAAAGAAACATTTTCTAAAACTAGAGTCACCTGAATAAAAAACAAACAAAAAACTATATTGATGGATGTTACAACAAGTGAAGAAGAAGAATTTTAAAAGAAACATGACATGCTGTGTGTGGACACACCAGGAAACAAATCTTATTATTATTATTATTATTTATTTATTTATTTAATACGGGATAGAGGGCTAAAATCTAATAATAATAATAATAATAATAATATCTGTATATCAACACAATATTTACATTCATCACCATGTTTATGGAATGACTTCTCGTGTCATCTCATGATTATAAATAAACAAATGGAAAATTTAATGGAAAAACAGACATTACACACTTCTGTGTTTTTAGTAATTACCAGTGAAGTTTTGCACAGATGTCCAAGGGAAGAGCAACGAATGCAGCCCTGCTCATTCTAGTGTAGAAATCCTGCTTATTCTGAACCTTTTGGCCTCCCTTGGGGAAGGCCGTCCTCTTTCATCTCTCACGATGAGAGCCTCTTGTGAAAAAGAAAAACCCAAAATTAAATAGAGATCCACTCACAGTTAGATTAAAACTATTTCAGTGTCCTATTCCTTTCACTTCCTTTTCTCTGTTCTGGTTTTACGGCATGATTTACTGCTTAAATGTGTGTCTGTTGCTGTTATTTATTTTTTTTTTTTTAAATAAAAATAACCCTGCAAATTAGCCATTCTTTATTGTGCTTTCTTCACTTATTTAAGTTGCCTATACTTTATATTTGAGATTTTTTACATACATTAAATAACCTAGTAGATGTGAAGACTAATGATCACGTTTACTTGCCTTTTTTGAGTGCAGCTGGTTTCCTAGATTAAGTAAGATCCATTTGTCATAGTTTACAGTGCAAAGCCAGCCTAAATCACACTCAGACAACCCCAGGCCATAGCACATACACGTACCAAAACACAGGTTTGTCTAAATGAAGTGAAAGCAACAAATAAAATATTCATCATATTTCACCAAACCATGTTTTAACACATATGTTTCACTTCACTCTTATTATCACCTCTGATCTTCACCTACTACAGTAACACCCCAAAGAGTGAGCAGAGATTGTTATCACAATAAGGTGTAAACTAAGTCACTAATTAAAGCTAAGAAAGGAACGACAGCTTGAAGGGATGAAATACGTCCCAGTAAAGCTAAATCATGTCTGTAATAGAATAGAATAGAATACTTGATTTATTCCACCCTGGGTAAATTTCACAGTTACAGCAGTGTAATAAAGTGCAGAAGTTCTATTTAAATAACAGACAGGAAGACAGTGGAGAAAAAGAAACTATTTATATTATTTACATTGCATTGCAGTGTGTATTTGGGGTTTAGTGAGTACGTGCTATTGTACAGAAATGAATTAAGTGGCTTTTCTGATATTGATATTATTATGATGAAAGACCCAAAGATCCAATGTCGACTGAAACCACTGATCTGAATGGTTTAATACCTGTCGATCCACTAATCCTATCAATACAGGTTAAAAAACAAAACAAAAAACAAGACCCCTTTGGACATTCAGGGGCTCTGTAGTTACCGTGGAAACATCATCATCTTCTACAACATTGATTCACCAGTAAAACGATGGAATGGAGTTGGATCAATGACAGTGGATGGAGACACTGAGTTTATGTTCAGTTAATGATAAATTTGCTGAAAAAGTCACTTTTTTCCCCCCAGTTTTGTCTGTTGTTGATATAATACTATAGTACTTTAACCTGAGCTTTTATTTACATGATCAGTGAATTAAACACAGGAAAATACCTGATTATAATTGAAAAAAATGCAAAGTAAAGGAGATAATATTACAATAAACGGTCATAAATCACTTACGAATAATTAGATATAGTGCTGTCAACGTGATTAAAATCAGATTAATCAGAGGGTTGCTGGGGATTAATTTTGTTTAATCACGATTAAATATCATTTTTAATCTACATTATCACATTTCATTTTGCATGAGCAAACAAAACTCAAGAAACAAGGGAATATATATGCACTCAATGTGTTTATTAAACACTTTCAACAGTTTCAACAAAACAAATGTTTGTTTTGACTTGCTTTCTCCTCATATGTCCTTACAGAGGGCCAATGTACTATCTTCCATTTTTATGGGTTGGTTCTGCTTCCTGTCACTACCAGATTAACTGCCCATTTGCTCATGTGCGATGCTAACTCTACTTGGACAAACTGACCAAATGCATTGGCCACAACGTTCAGAATCATCCTGTGCTGCAGATGAGTTAATTATGTTAAAAATTTTAATCAGACTAATCATGATGATGGATTAATTTATGTTAATGTGTTAATTTTGACAGCCCTAGTTAACAAACTGATTTGGGAGCTCTGTATGGGTTAACAGTGAAGGCATATCCTAACAGGGATTTTCCTCATCAAGTCCTGCGATGCTTCCATCAGCGTCCTTCATACAAACCACTGTGATGTTGAGAGTCAAATACTGCATTTAGGGCTTAAAATACGACTAAGCCTGCGCCTTCGCATGTACAGTACAGGGCCGAGCCAGTATCAGGCACCTGCAGCCTGCTGGAGATATGCTGAGTGTGGCAATAGAAAAGTTTTTCCAGATACTGTGTATTTGGTGCATGACTGTGACTCAGATAACGAACTCCTCCACCCACAAGTACAACTTTCAACCTGCTCCCAGACTTTTCTTGTCAGTCACAGGCCTGCAGCATTTTCACCACTGCACACCTGAATGGGTTTTTAATTAAAGTGGACATACTGTACCCAATTTAACAAGTTAATGTAGACCTCACACACTCAGAATATGTGACAGAGACTACCCATGTAGGACCTAGTGGCTGACCCCTTATCAAGATCCACCAATAGCAGCAGAGGTCTTCACCCATACAGACCCAGAGCTACTTTAGCGGTAGCTCCCAAATGAATTTTTCTCTCTAATTAACCTTTTTTTTATGTGATTTATCACTATTCATCATAATGTGATCCAGTGTATTTTGCATTTTTCAGTGTAAATCAGATATTTCCCCAATATTTAATTTACTTATCACGTAAATGCTCATGAAAACTCCAAAGGTTAATATTTTTAAAAAAATAAAAGGTGTCTTTCTGTACAACTCAACATAAAAACAAGCATCTTCGACATCTGTCATTGATCCAACTCCATGGGTTATATTGGTGAATCCGGATTGTAGGAGATGACGGTGTCACCTGTTGTTTGTTTCTGTTTCAGGGTATGTATCAGTGTTTGTTGGTGTATAACTTTGTCCTGTTCTCCATTGGGTTTGTTTGTTAACACTCTAGCAGCAAAATTATTGGTTGAATTCATACCAAATGGGGGTTATAAATTGCCAATGACCCAGGATAGATGTGGTCACATTTTGGGAAAAGTATTTCAAAGTTAAATTTTATGTTTTTTTTTTTTTTTAAATCTTTTTTTTCCCTCCCATTTACTTATAATGGCAGAAATTTCAAATGTCTGTAAAAAATATCAGCTTTATTTCAATTTACTTTAAACTTGACACATATATAGAGGCAATTGATATGCTGACATCAGCACACACATAGACATAATGACATCAGCTGGATCAACGCCAAAATAAAGTACAATAATTGTGAGGGGTGAGGTTTGTCATGCGTGGAACTATTTTTTTTATTTCCAATTCTTTAAACAGGTTAATTAGTTGAGTACTGATTGTCATTTTCAATAATGACCTGGACATATAGAGATGAACGACCAGTCACTCACATTCACACCTATGGGTAATTTACATTAACCTACTAGTGCATGTCTTTGGATGGTGGGAAGAACAATAAAAGAATTAAACCCAACCAATAGGGGGAATTGATCCAAGGTTCAAAACACTCTTAGATCAAAACTTGTCAAGCAACTCATGGCCCCAGTACACTTATACTGGAGGCCAAATAGATGAACAGGACACGGTAAAGGTTTACATGTTCACTACGCAGCCTCTCAACGTCCAAACGTGTCACATCTGATGACCATGAAAAGATGAAAAACTGTATTTTACACCAATTATTTACATTTATTAATATGATTAGTGGCTCAACAGGTATTAAACAGTTTAGATCAATAGATGATTTTGGTCACTGGTGGTTGTTTGGGTCTTTATGGGTTCAATAAGGCCCACATGGTAACCAGGGAAAGAACTGAATTGAATTTCAGCCGTTCTCTGTCTAAAACGCCTCAGGGTTAGTCCAGTCTGGGACTGTAGGCTGTGCACTGTTATACAACATTACCAGCACACACTGTGAGAACAGCTGGAGGAGAACTGGGAAGACCAAGACCCAGCCATTCAGGGAAATCTGAATGAAAAGCACTATTTCAGTTAATCCTCATGTGAGGGAGCTGCAGGCGTCCCCTCACTAGAAAGGGCTACATTTCCCACATAAAGCCGGGAATACTTTCACATTTTCAAACACTAATTATGGTCTTTATTATGTGTTAATCTGCTAAAGGTGAATGTTATGTAGATGATTAATATAACAGTTTATGCCCATTGGGCTGAACCATGCAGACTCTAAAGAAGTGGAGGTTGGGAAAAGGTTGGTGTAAGAATCTGTACTTAGATGTGGTCTGGAGGAAAAAAACATTATGAAAAGAAAACTGGTGACGTCAGTGGTGGAACGTGGACTATCACAAGCAAATTTAAACCAGTTTATTTAAAGTTGTAGATATCATGGTTACTGATATTGTGTATGTTAGTGATGGTGAAAAGGGAAGTTGAATGATGAATCTGAAAAAGTAGATTAAGGTCAAGGTTTATTTATACCAGTAGTCCTCAGGTTACGACGTACCCGACTTACATTATGTCGACTAGTCTCGTCCGCCATTACTGTGCATATGTACTATACTGTACATACAGTAAGTACAGTATCTTATTTTTTAATTTATTTTATTAATATGAAGTATAATACATGTATTTGGATAGTTATTTAGAGATTTAGGGAGTATTTAGGGGTACTAAAGGGTTCATTCTGACTTACGCAGAAATTCGGGTTACGTCAACAGCGTAGGAACGGAACTTGATCGTAACCCGAGGACACACACTACTGCCCTAAAGTGGTGCACACAACTATGAAACACAATATAAATAAAAGACAATAAATACAATAAAACAATACTGGCACACAGTTTATGCATTAAAAATATTAAAACAATAAATATAATCATTAAAAACAGTCATTTACAACTGTAAGATAACAGTAAAATGTCCAGTTCAGCTCGTATTAAAAACCAGTGCAAGAAAGTGAGTTTCAAGCAGTGATTTAACAATCTCAGCAGAGTTTAGGGCCAGCAACTGCAAAAGCCCTGTCCCCTCTGGCCTTCAGTCTACATCTGGGAGAATCCAGGAGCAACTGGTCAGCAGAGCTAAGCCTGACCGGGGTGTGCAAAGGAGCAAGTCCGTGCACAGTCCGAGTCAAACTTCAAACTTGATTCTTAAATCAATATGCAGCCAGTGGTGAGAGAAGAGTACAGGTGTGATGTGTTCCTGATGCCGAGGCGGTGCTTCTGCTGGTGTCTATTCTCAAATAATCATTAAAACTGGACTTTTACATCTATTTATTGTATTAATGTTATGTTTCCTACAGTGATACTTCAATGATTGTGGCTGTCCTTCTGACTTTATAAAAATAAAAACACATGGTATTCTTACATATTAAAGTAGCTGTGTAGTGATGCACCAGAAATGTCATGTTGACATAGATACATTACCAACAAGACAAAGACAGTACAAATAAAGTCCACTCACTATTGACATCTGGTTACCATTATAATCACTAAGCTGGTTGTCATCCCACAAATGTCCACTCCCACTTTCTTCAGTGTTCTACAGCATCAATACACTATAGGTATTGTTGGATTCAGTTCACTAATGTCAATAAATTTGCAAAAGTATAACATATAATATAACATAGTATGCACACCATAACTAACATATCATCTGTTAATGATTTCTAAAATGCATTTTGTTGCATCTAACAATAACAATAATAGATTCAATTTTATAGCGTTTTTCAAGTCACCCAAAGTGTGTTATCTTATTGATCCATTATTGAGTCACTCTCACATTCACACTCTGGTGGTGGTAAACTACATTTTTAGCCACAGCTGCCCTCGGGCAGTCTGATGGAAGTGTGGCTACCAATTCACACCTGCGGCCCCTCTGACCACCAATGAACATTCATGTGCATTCTTACACCAGTGTGAGTAACACTAGATACAAGGACGGTGAAGTGTCTTGCCCAAGGACACAACAGACTGACTGGGATAGAGTGGAATTCGAACCACCATCTTTTGTCTTTTTCCTGCTTCACATATTTATAAATGGAAACTATTTGCATTATAACTGCAGCTCACAGGGTTTTACTTTTAACCCCTGATGTGTCTGTGGCTGCACATTTGCTCAACAGGAAAATGTAAAAATGTGCTGATAGAATAGACCCTAGCTCTCTATAGACATCTGAGCATGCTCAGTGTACCCTCTGCCGCCTGTGTAATGGAGGGCAAAAACACAGAGCAGTGAGCGAGACAGACTCACTTTAAAAATAGACAGTTTGAGCTTTTTTGTTTCCGTCGTTTACACTATTGTGTTGGTTTTCCTTTTCTTATTTTTTTTTTTACTGTGTTTTACTGAGTTTTGACCATGTAACTGCTTTTTGCCTCAAAACAAAAACTACTGGGTCAAAAATCAGATATTTGTTGTTGTGTTCCAATTCACAGTTCATGTTGAACATCCTAAATCTCTCATTGATTTGATTCTGAGTGCTTTATTTTGTAAAAACCTGTCAAACTTCTATTCATCTCTTTGTCTTTTTTCTGTTATTGCCTCCACCAAGGACGTTATGTTTTTGCCAGGGTTTGTTTGTTTGTTTGTTTGTTAGTTAGCAAGATAACTCAAAAAGTTATGAATGGATTTTAATGACATTTTCAGGAAATGTTCGCTCTGAGACAAGGAAGAGATGATTCAATTTCGGAGGTGATCTGGATTCATAGTCTGGATCCAGGAATTTTTTAAAGGATTCTTTATTAGGGACTGAGCCGACAGATGAAGGTCACTCTCACACACACAAGATGTGTGTCAGAGTGGCCTTTGACCTGGCGGCAAAGGCCCTATTGTTATTGCTTCATTTTTAATTCTTACGCCGCCATTTTAAACTGGATTTTGACCCCCTGAACATGTTCCAAAACTCACCAAATTTTGAACACTGGTCCGGTCTGGCGAAAAATTTGATATTCTGGAAAAAAATCTCACGTACATCCCATAATGCCTCTGTAGCGCCCCCTTAAACACATAATGCCCCCTAGCTCCCAGTAGGAATGGTGCAGAGACACGAAATTAATGCCAAAATGTACGTCTCTTCAAGGCGCAAATTTCGTACCCTGGTACCCCCGACTTATTTTCAACAGGAAGCTCGCAATTTGCCTTTGACTGTAAAAGCTAAATCTGACAACTTCTACACGGGATGCTTTAAAGACACGAAACCTGCGCCAAACTATTCCTTACATTGCACACAAAAAATCGTACACTCTACACTCTACGTACAACTATATACATCTAAAAAAAATTACCCAAAATACATTTTCCGGGGTGTGACGTTGATGGTTAATGGTTGACGTCATAGTAGACGGTACGTACCCGCCCAATGCTGCTTGCAACTTTAATTATTATTATTACTGACTTTGTTGTAGTACTAACAAATGTCCACCAGATGGCAGTGGAACTCCTGTTTTCTCACATAGTGGCTTTAAATGTGTGACCTGAACTGTGCTGCTTGGGGGGAGGTTTGTGCTCTCTGAGTGCTTTTCTAGTTCCACCTGTTTTGACCCTGAAACACACAGTAAAACGAATCACTCAATAAAAGGAACATAAACACATACTCACAGAAGCTTTTATGACACCGAAACAAATGAGAATTCACAGCGGTGTTTACCTAGAATAATGTGTCCGGAGTTAAAGGATTAAAGCTATGCAATGCAAAGCCCACACTAGTTGTAATATGGCTGCTGATTAGTATTTGTCTGGGTTTCATTTACTTCTTCAAATCCAAGCATTGAAAATCTTTCTTTTAAGATGAACTCGATATGGGTCCAAGGACACACACAGACACAATAGAGCATCTATCCAAACTTTTAATTAGGACAAGCCTTTAACGACATGAACACAACCTAACAAACAAATAAGGAATGTAATTAGCCAATGACAGATCGAGTGCCAGTGAAGCCATCCAACTAATGAGCTGAAGGGTGAGGCCGGGTGCAGGGCCGGGTCCTGACTGTCCACTGAAAACACTGTGAATTATGGTGACACACCGCTGACAGCTGTGGAAGTCACCTTCATAAACAGGTAGGAGGGATGCTTGACGTGTGTGTGGAGAGTCATAGAAGCTTGTTGTGAACTGACCATGGCTTACCTCTTCATTATTCACTGGAACATGAAGTGCATTTTCATTTTCCAGTTGTCGTGCATGTTTTCATTTCGTGAACTAAGTGGATGTGGTACTTAAATATATATATATATATATATATATATATATATATATATACTTTGTTTTTTTGAGTGAAACAGACAACACTGTGACTGGAATAACATACTGGATACTATATAATACACACTGTGTCCATATACGTTAGGAGTCTGTGGAAATTGCATTCAAATAAACACAATACTACTGTGGTGGAAAAATTATCAAACCATTAAAAGTCATGAAAAACAATAGTTATGCAATCCAGTACTAACTCCTGTGTGACAGACTGTCTCAAAGCACTTTGTTTATATATAAACTTTGCATATATATATATACTGCTGTAAGAACTGAAGTGAATTTGGTTACTATCAAGAAAACATCATACTAACACCACACCCATGGGGGAGGGGGGGGGGGCACCATTGTTTCACAGGCTATCTGACACCAGAGCTCAGAGTTGGGAGTACATCTATTTATGAGTTTACGGATGGGAAGTCACAGGTTTGACTGACATTCCAGTGCATTTTCATCAGTAAGAGTTTGGAAAAACATGAGTTACAGGTGGCCTGGAACAATGATACATTACATGTACCAGACAATAAAACACGGACTCAGCTGTAACAGCACGGACTGTCTTTTCAAGCACAATGGTAAATGAACTTCAAATATCTATGACCTGTGACTTGTCATGTAAGGACTTGTCTCTGACTGTGCAAAAGGACAAAGGACTGCTTGAGCCAGACAAGGGCAGCAGAAAGTACCCATTGTTTTTTTTGTTGTTTTTTTTTGCCTGTTTTTTGATGCAAAAGGCCAAATTGTGGTGTCTTTCAGGTTAAAAATGTAATTTCATTCAGTTAAAAAGGGAATGTACACATTTTCTGCATTTCCTGTTGAATCAGAAAATGAATATACACTGTGTTCACACATCATGCTCACACCACCATGCCACAAGTTGGCAACCCTACAGAAAACTCATAACATGGTGGAACACTTTTTTCTTTTCTCCTCTGTCTGTCTGCTTGTATTCCTTCACCACTGTTATTTTTTTAGAATGTTAACAAATGTGTGTTTCTAAAACTTACAAACATGTTTGACAGAATATTTAAAACCCACAAAGTTAAAAAGCTAAATGTTACTGGATGACAGGAATGAGGAACTGAACAATAACTTCTGTTCTCTAGTCAATATAAAACAAAACTATCCAAATAAACGCACCCTATAGAGTTGATTTTTGTTTTGTAGTAAAGCCAATAATTCTCCAAACTTTGTCCAAGTGCAGTCTTTAAAAACAGTAAACTTTGAAAATGTCAAATTGTCAAGAAATCCCATATGTTTAAAATCTCTCATCACGCTTTTAAAGCTCCCCAGGCTGAGAGAGTCTGCAGTTTTAAGAGATCAGTTAAAACACTGGGTCTTAATTTTAAGCCAGAGACTGTGTTTAAATGGATGGAGGGCAGCCAAAGTATGCAGGTGGGGATTAAGGCTGAATCAGCCAGCCACTTCCTGTGTGCCTGGCACTCCTCTGCAAATATAAATCCTAAACTCATGCCACTGGATAATTGTCACATGCTTACTTTGGCTGGCAGATAGTATTCTGTGTAGTGTGTGTGTGTAACATTTCAGTGGAGGTTCTCAGATCCCATCGTGTTCATTTCTGAGCTGTTTGTGACTACTGGTTGATCATCACTGTTCATTATTTGATTTCGTGCCCATCAGTCTGACCTACCACACCGGTAGTCAGAGGTTACAGGACAGGCCTCATCCTTAACTTCTGTGCTGCAGTTTGTCCATGACTTTACATTGACGTGATGGTAATAAACATATCTATAGATTCATGAGGCAATGTTTAATTGTCTAAAGACTTGAGTCATTTCTTCATGGTCACATGATTTGACACCACTGCTTTAGAGCTACTGTAGAAAAGGTGGCAGGCCAACATGGTGGATTACATGGAGGTGACCTGACCCGTATGTACATGCACAAAGCTCATTCTAAGGCGCAATGCCGGATTTACGGATTTACCTACTAGTGCTCTCAATGCCCACCCCTGCCCCATGTTTGAACATGAAAAATGTTGTAGAAAATATAAGCCCCTTTGCCAGTATTCGATCCCTGGTCTCTTGCATCATAGACTGCATTACTTACTGAGCTACCTGTTCACATTGGCGAAGTCAGGTGCTCCAAGGCTCTCCTATCTCTTGTACTGGAGGGGGTTCTACTGCGCACATGCCGTAAAATCTATCTGGTAAAGGGGGTTAAATCTAAACTAGACTAAAGTCTAATCAAGAAGAAACAGTCTATTCAAGCCGTATTTGGGTCTGCATGAAAAACAAACAGGCAGCCACAGAGGGTATGGAAAGTGTCATTATACAGTGGGAACTATAGAACAGCATGGACTGAATATTAAATACGATAGAACAGTCAGTGACTGAGTGAATCACACAGTTGTCAAACATAATCCCATACCTCTACTGTGTGCTGTTTCTAATTTATAATCATTTGGAATGTAATGGAATTCAATGCCATAACTGTGGTCACATTAGTGAAGTTAAACCACATTCATTTTGTTAGTGTATAATAATATATATAAAAAAGTGATTTGAAGCATTTATAATGTTAATTTAGCTCTGCTTCACCCCCTTGAACCCCCACCAGGGCACTGACCCTGGACTGCACGATTCTCCTGTCCCCAGCCCCCTCCATTTTCTATTGAAAGCACAGTTTTGTATTTTTGAGTGTTGAGTATTATATTTTATCACAGAAAATGAACCCAATCCTCTTCAATTTGATGCACTTGACTGTTAAGCACAGAGATGTTCTTAAATCACACACTGTGTAAAAGAAGTGATTGTGGCCATTGTAATGTCACACCTTGGCTTTTAGATGGTCATTTCAAAGCTTTAACCTTCTGGAGTCAAAAGTGACTATATTTGGACATGAGAAGAAACAAACGTTTTATTCAATGATCAGAAAGACTCCGAGTGTTACCGTGAACCTTGTGTGGATGATTTAGCCATTTCCAACACACTTTTATAAGGATATACTTCAAAATTCACTTAAATTACTTAAAAGATAGGAGGCCACTGCACTTCAACGGTGATGAGAAAAAGGCAGAAAATGATGATCCACTCCACAAGATCCGACCACTAGACATTCATTTTGCCTCAAAGCTAAAGACAATCTCAGTGGCTGTGAAGTCAGATGAGCAGATGGTCCCATTAAGGGAAGAAACAGGCTGAAGCAATACCTGCCAGCAAAACCAAGGAAATGGGGCTACAAGATATTCATCTTGGCTGGCTCTGATGGCAGCACAGACAACTTTGAAATCCACTCAGGGAGACATGTACAACCCTCAGAGCTAGCAGATGTAGGGTAAGTAGTAATGTTGTGCGTTGTAAGAGAAAAAACAAAACAAAAAAAACTCTTCTTCACCAAGTGGTAAGTACTTAAATAGAGAGGTTATATTTTACTGATAACATAGTTAACTCTTTAAACTGATTCATGTGAGTCTTTGTTGCTATGATTATGACTTTTAGAGGTGAAAAGACAAGATACTTTATTTATCCGAAACTGTTTATCAGCTTTTCATGGTTATCAGATATGATCCATTTGGATGTTCAGAGGCTCCATAGTGGATGTGGAAACACTGTCATCTTCTACAACATTGATTCACCAGTAAAACTCATAGAGTTGGATCAATGACAGTGGATGGACACATTTGTTTTAGATTCAGTTATTGATTGATTTGCTGAAATAGACACTTTTTCTTCTGTTTTGATATAATAACCTTTGAATTTGAACATCTACA
Organism: Maxillicosta whitleyi; assembly: GCA_029822895.1. Taxonomy (NCBI): domain Eukaryota; kingdom Metazoa; phylum Chordata; class Actinopteri; order Perciformes; family Neosebastidae; genus Maxillicosta; species Maxillicosta whitleyi. The sequence goes on from JAPSES010130010.1 coordinate 14,540, forward strand.
TGATCAGTGAATTACAGGAAAATACATACTATACACTGAAAAATGCAGGATACAGAGAATATTATGACAAATCACTTAAAAATCATTAGATAGAGGGGAAAATATATTTGGGACATGGCAGAAAAGTAGCACTGGATGTTTATGAGTTAAAACAACTTGACAATGCAACAAAAACCATCCATTCACAGGAAAAGCATTAACCTCCATTCTGATTGGCTGGTTTGATGCTTTAATCTTCCAATGAGGCTGGAGGAGACTGAGAAGACGAGGAAGGTGATTTGCCCCTTGTCCACAGGAAGAGGCCAAGCTGTCAAGAGTCTGAGGATCTATTTTAGTTAAATTGTTCTTTTCAATAAATTGCCTGCTCAAAACATTTAGTCTCTTGCTCTCATTTCTTCTTTGTGCATTTTGAAACTCTACTTAGAACCTTCTTAAGATACAACAGTGCAAAACGTAAATTCTTGCAGTTTTTTAACTGGTTTTAAGATTTTGATCAGGAGTGTACCTTATGTGTCACCTTCCTCATCTCCATGGCGAATTACTGAAATTAAGGGATCAGTGAGACTTGTAAAGATCAGTTCAGCAGGAGGGAGGGGGCTGGTATAAGGGTGGGGGTGGGGGGTCACTCTAGGTCATGTGACTCTCTACCTTCTACCTTAAAAGGTGTTGTCCACAGATGAGGTAGGGGGTACTCTCGGTTGTATGAGTACCTCAAAAAGGTGTGACTTTGATGGGGGGAGCTTGTTGTTAGATATGTGAAACGGTCGGTGGAAAGTTTTAGGCCGTTGTCTGAACAGTGGGAAAGTTTACGTTTCTATATGATACTCATGTGTTTATTTGCAAACCCATTTATCATGTGCATGCTAGATTCAAACTTAAACCATTTCAATAAAGAGGGAGCAGTATTGATTTAAAAGTATTGGGATCTATAAATATTAAATCTGTAAAATCTCATTTAATGCTTTTTCATGCCACTTTAAACTAATTTAATGCCAATGTCCAAATGCAGATACGTTCACACACAA
>JAPSES010130084.1:0-15555 GCA_029822895.1 Maxillicosta whitleyi
TGTGCTCCCTCCATCTCTGCCTCCTGTCTTTTCTTCAGTACCACTGTCTCTAGACCAAACAACATGGCTGCTCTCACCACACTTTTAGACACATTTCCTTTCCTGTTTTTCCACAGTTGATACTCCCGATAATACCTACACTTGAATTTTTGTAGTAAATCAATTTCGATTTTTTTTTTTTTTTTAAGACTACAGGGATTTAAATGGACACAAGCTTGAATTTATTTAAGATTTTGACCCTTGTTCCCCCTCTGCATACCTCAGTGAAAGCGAGGTTATATCTTGTCTCCAGCTCGCATAAGTGAGATAGCGCAGACAGAGAAGCGGTCCATCCCCTGAATAATGCATGCTGCTGCCTGTCCAGTGAGCTGTACATGTCGTTTTCCCTAATAAAGACTGGCCTTTCACCAAATACGTAAGGCAGTTTAGTCAGGTTATTACATTACACATCTGACCTTACTAAAACAAATGCCAGGTGTAATCACTGAGCCGGCACTTTAGTGGCTCTGTACGTGAATGTCATGGGTTCACAACCTAACAACAAAAATAGACCACATTCTTTGGATTTCCACTGGTTGGTAATTCTGTTTGACAACTTGTAAATTTTGTTTTAGGTGTGTTATTCCTAACATTCTGCCAAAAGTCCCATGAGATGTAAAACAGAACTGTTTTTTTTTTTTTTTTTTTTTTTTTTTTTCCCCCACCCCCCAAAGGGGAGGCAAGGGGTTTATATATATATATATATATATATGTGTGTGTGTGTGTGTATATATTTTTTTTAAATTGTTAACATGCTAGAAGCAAAACTATTAGTCTGATTCATACCAAATTTAGTTTATATATTATCAGTGACACAGAATAGATGTCATTATATTTTGGGAACAGTATTTTTTTTTGGGGAACAAATTTTTATGAATTTTTAAATTCTCTTTTTCCCCCTATTTGCTTATAATGCGCAGAATTTCACATGTCTGTAGCAGCAAAACTTTTGGTTGAATTTATACCAAATTTGGTTTATAGATTACCAGTGAACCAGAATATAGGTGATTATATTTTGGGAAAAGTAGGTCTAAGATGACATTTTTTATTAATTTTTTAAATCTTTGTTTCTTCTCCCATTTAGTTATAATGTGCGAAATTTCAAATGACTATAAAAAATATCAGTTTTGTTTACATTCACGTCAGACTTGGCACATACACAGAGGCAACTGATATGCTGACATCAGTACACCCATATGCATAATGAAATCAGCTGGATCAATGCCAAAATAGGTTACAATATGTGTGAGGGGTGGGGTTTGTTGTGCCTGGTATGACTTTTTTTTTTTTTTTGGTGTTTACAGTTTCCTGCAAATTCAAGATTATGTAATAATTAAAGGGAAAAAAATCCCAGTGGTAATGTCTAACCTGCTCCTTAAATGTGGATATGTTGTTTTTCTCCCTGTTACATGTTAACGTACTTCTATATTCAACGTAACATCTGTATTTAAGAAAAATCTGAATGCTATAAATAAGAATAAATGATGGAATGTATGTTTCAGGACTGTTTCGTTGACATCCAGAAATGTTATAGCCCCCTAGAGAAGAAAAAAATAGATAAATGTATAATGCAATGTAAGTTCCCCACTGTCTGTGTCCTTCTACAACCTAATGCCGTATAATCAACTTTAAAAGATTTATTGAGCGGCATATGGCGTCCATCACTCTGACGTTATCTCAAACTTTGATTTATTTCGACATCCATTGGCAGAAATTTATACACACCCCCATGCCGCATGTGTTTAGCCTTTTGATCTGACACATTATTAAATTCATGATGTGAAGATCTGGGTCCCAGTGGACACACATATGGACGAGTAAAATGTTAAAAAAAAAAAAAAAAAAATCCTGGGTCATGGGGTGGGGGTCACATTGAAACACAACAAAGAAAAGACGTGTTTCGTAAGATAATAATGTATGTCAGACACAAGGCAAGTGGTGTTTTTTTGTGTCAAATTTTGATTATTCTGCATTGTCTATACTGCATAATGTGTTTTTCTTTCACAGTACACTCAAAGCAGCAATGATCTCACTGCTGTGTGTTAACTGATATATTCATTGTTTACTAGTTGTTTGTTAGCACATAATACAGACAACCACACAATGCTGACTAAAAGCGAGCATACATTTGTGTTGATTTAGCACAGTACATATCATATGTATCATAAAACACTTTTACACCCATAATTAGTCACAATGAACAATGTAGCAAGAAAGCGTTTTTATGGTCACAGCCATATCTTCATCAGTGTAATTGGATTAGTAGCATAAAAAGGATTTAATTGTCTGAATTGTATCGTTTTTACTATAAAATTTATGTCTGACAACCATGTGCCATATAACCTGTTCATGGTTCCGCTTATAAAATCACAATGAATGTTTTTTTTTTTTTTGTTGTTTATATATACAGGCTCGTTGGACAAGTTTATTTGGTAAGGAAACACGATATGCTAATGTGCTACTGCTGCCAACAAATTAATTTGGAAGTTGCTCCTGACTGATTTGAGATGATTAATCACCAGATTAATGACCAACACAATAATCAAGGGTAACGCTGAAATGTGAACCTTGTTCGGGTAACATTTAGTTCACCTGGGGCTAGAAGCCAAACACAAACTTGTCTCTGTGATTTATTGCTCTACTTCCTGCTACTTTTTCTTCTGTTTCCTTTTATTGTTTATGTTTCAGCATAAAAATGCACATTTAGCACAATAGATTTGAGGAAAATACAGGTAAATTAGTGGAAAATTAGACCTTGACTTAAAAGTCCTGTATAGGATGCAAAATGTCAACTTTTTCCTCTCAGGTGATTACCAAAAATGCGGTATTTATATCGTGTCATTTTACAGAAGGTATCAAAAAGTGTGATGCAGTGTAATTTAATCAGGAACATTTTGTGGCTTTTAGGCAGACTGTGTGAGTGACAGCGGCACAGTATCAGAGAGGATTAAGTTAATGTTCCACCCTGCATGTAAAACAGTCAAGCTTGTCAGTAAGGATTGCATCTACAAAATGTTACAAGGGATGTTCTGCGTGCTTCATAATGGCAACGTTTAAGCTAAAACACCAGAAACGTGTTACAATCATGCAAAAATTTATGGTGTATATTGGAACAAGTTACAACATAATAACAGAAAAATGTTTGATACTTCTATAATGGGGTATGGAGGCAAATCAGACAATTGCTAAAAAGTCAATGTTTAAGCAGAAGAAAACAGGAAACAGTGACTCACCAGGATGTTTATTCACTGACAAAGTCTGGATTAAAAAAAAACAAAAAAAAAAACATGATGTCTGCGAACAAATTCACGACCCCAGTTAATGTATGTGCATAATATTTGTTAGTAAAAAAAAAAAAAAAAAATCTCTAAATCTGGAGATTCAGATTCTCTGAACCAAGAAAAGGTTTGGGGTTTTGGGGGCAGCTTAGCTTCTTTTGCTGGAAATAAGAGTGTCATGAGTAAGACTTTTTTTTTATTTTGCATTGTGTGATTTTTTTTTTTTTTTTATCCATTTCCTTTTTAACTTTCATCTCAATATTAAAACATTAGGTTTCATATTCCTACATAATTGATTAATGAAGTGAACACTGAGCGCTAATGCTAATGCGCATGATGAAATATGAAATCTTATCAAACATCAGCTCTATGACAATATGGTGGGAACAGAAAAGCAGAACTATTCTGCATTTTATGGTTATTTGCTTATCACTTTCCCCATATACGAGAACTGCACAGTCTGTATGGACCGTGCCACGCCAGCCAAGCAACATTTTTTCTATAATCAGATCATCAATATCAATCACGTTATCCTTGTGCAACCAGCTGCTGACACCGGACAGGGGGATATCTTTCATTTATTTTTGAAGAAGAAAAATTCTTTAATCCTATTTATGTTTCAAACAGTTTAATTTCAGTGGCAGCCATCTGCAATTCAAAGAAAACCCCACAGGTGCTGGAAAAATGTTTAGGCTTGCAGTAGACTGTTATACAGCTTACTCAGGCGATAAAGGTAATCAGTCAGTCAAGCAGCTGCAAACCTCTTTTGATACACATACACTCGAGGAGATTTCAGGCGGGCATAGCCGTTTGCATGTTCAGTTTAGCAGAAGTCCCAGTGTCAGGATTTTCCCGAGCATGCGCTGAATTAGACGCCTGCCAAATGTAAAGCCTTTCCTCCTCATTTGAATATCGTGAGTGTATAGCACATCTGCAGCGTGCAGCCTCCAGAGGAACCTGACACATTTACGCTACTCATTTGCTGACAGTAATTCTTGCACTTTCACTAACCTCCAGCTGCCAGAGAAAGTGTTAGCAAAACATTGAATTTTACCTCAAAGACATATTGTAGAGTAGAGGAGACCGGTAACATTATAACAGTTTTAACTTAATTTAATTTCTGAGCTATGGTTTTTATATTTTTTTTCTTCCAAAGTACAGACATTTATCTACTACTGATGGCATCGGATCAAACCTCTGTTAGAATATCACAAATACCCAGTTCCCTTTGGTACGATCTACTCCATTTTACAGCTACAAAAAAGAAAACGGGAGCCAATAAAAATACAACTCCAAAAGATATACTAAATATTCAAATAGTCATTGCCGTATGAGTCACAGTGTTGATGGGAATGGTAATTTTTGTGCTGGAAAAAAAGAAATAGAAGAATGATGATGTGGTTTTTGCTGGGTCCTGTTCAAAGCAGGCATGCTGTCTTACATTTGGAGAATATGATTTGTAGGCAGAGGCATCTCCGTAGCACCACAATGCTTCATTTATAATGATGAAACAGACATGAAAAGGAGACCGGGCAGCAGGGAATAGGCATGGTAATATTTCAAGTTCTGTCCATCAGAGGCCTACTTTTAACTTCAATACCTTGACTACATTTCAGACTATGTACTTTATCTGAAGCAAAAAAAATGTGACTTTTTTTAATGCAATGTTGTGCTACTGTAGTTCTAGTAAAGAAAGTCTTTTGCTTTTGAAAATTGCATTTTGCCACATTAACTACAGGTAATAAGATTGTGTCTGCAATTACACCGTAGGTTTTAAACAAAATATCATCCTTTGTTTAAAAAAAAAAAAAAAAAAAAAAAAAAAAACCTTGTTACTGATGATCAAATGGCTGTTTTGACTCCTATATTATCCAGTACTGCTGAAGCTGATGTTGTTCAACTCCTCATGTTACATCCATATGAAGTCTGCTCAGTATACACACAAAATAATTACACTGACAACTAACACAAATCCATAAGAATTATTTGTTTTAAGCATCCTTGGACAGAAATCTAAAAATTACCTTACATCATATTGTAATTGAAGTCATCTGAGACTACACGAACTGCAAGGCTGTAGTAAATCTGAGGCATTTCCAGACAGGTAAGGGTTAAATACAAGAATGACAGCTGTAACAGCCCTTTCCGGGTCAGTGGGTAGCCCTTGCCTCAAGTGGAAGAGTTTAAGTATATCGGGGTCTTGTTCACGAGTAAGGGAAGGATGGAGCATGAGACTGACAGGCGGTCGCTGCATCAGTCTGTTGTGGTAGAGAAGGAGCTGGACCAAAAGGTGAAGCTCTGGATTTACCGGTCAATCTACGTTCTTACCCTAACCTATGATCGTGAGCTCTGGGTCCTGACCGAAAGGACAAAATCCCGGATACAAGCAGTCGAAATGAGTTTCCTCCGTAGGGTGGCTGGGTGCACCCTTAGGGGTAGGGCGAGGAGTTCAGAGTAGAGCCACTGCTCCTCCCCATAGAGAGGGACTAGCTGAGGTGGCTCAGGCATATGTCGGATGCCCACTGGACGCCTCCCCTAGGGAGATGTTTGGGGCATGCCCTCGGGGAAGACCTTGGACATGCTAGAGAAACTATGTCTCGGCAGGTCTTAGAATGCCTGAGGGTCTCCTTGGAAGAGCTAGAGGAAGTGTCTGGGGAGAGGGAAGTCCGGGAATATCTGTGTGGACTGTTGCCTCTGTGACCTGGTCCAGGATAAGAGGTAGAAAATGGATGGATGGATGGATTATAACAGCTGATCACTTATTGGATTCTGTCATATGCAACATGGACACAACGTGATTGCTTAATATCATCTATCTTTAGAAATACTTATTTTATTTGGACTGAGAGGAGAGAGCTGCTGAAGGAAGGTGTTTGTTTTCAGCTCTTGCAGTTTTAATGGTTTCCTGGCTCATGTTTAGGTCTCTAAAAAGTCTTTTGGTTAATTACATTGTTGTATTTGGCAGCCGCATTGATATTTTTGGTCCGTGGAGTGTTGTGTTTAATGGAATAGCAGCGTTTTTGATTGATTTAATTGCCCATTACCTGAAGCACTGGATAATTTGGCTTGTCATGTCATATTTTACAGAATCATAATCAAATAAAAGGAACTGTTTTCAGAAAGGACAGATGCCGACGTCAGAACCTGGTCGCGGACAACTTAAGATCAGCAACAAAACCCTACATGTCCTACATCTACATTTAACCTTTACCAGGACTAATCCTCATTGGATTATGATACAGTATTTACACATTAAATAAAATGTTTAGTCATGCAGTTAAAGACATAACTGTGTATTTATGACCTAGTAATTGATCATTTTTCCAGTTCAATAATCCAGCCTGACCAGTAAGGGCGTCTCCTATCTAAAACCTATTATCTTAGTGTGAAGAATTTCATGCCAGATCTGTTGGATTTGTTTTTGCTCGAAGGTTTGGCAAATATGAAGCGAAGTACATGCAATTGTGAATTTAGTCCAACTGCTTGGCAAATGAAGGCAAAATAACCTGATTTTCTCCTGTATCCAACACGATTTAATTGAATTATAATAATGTGGAGGCTTTATTTACCCTTCAGTGAGTGGTTTATTTAAAAACAGCTGCATCCACGGTCTGGTTGGCTCACAGCGCATGGATATATCTTTTATTCATGTTATTAAAATGATCAAATTATACATTAAGCTAACCTGTTTGGAATGGTGTTGTGTTTTAATAGATTCTCCCACATTTTGCCCAGTTTATTTCAGATCTATTCTGTTGTCTTGCCTTTAAAAAGTCTACAGCAACAAATGTTAAACTTTCCAACAGTACCTTTGAGTATACCTGTCAACACTGCTATGTGAAAATAAGGTCATTTTTTCTGCTCCCCTATCACTGCCAATTGGCCGCTTACACATTGATGAAAGTACAGACAGTAAATCCTAAAATCTTAAAACCACCATGTAAACACCTGCTCTAAAAATGACAGTTAGTATGTACCAGTTTGACCCAAAACCAAAGGGACATTCTATTCTATTCTATTCTATTCTATTCTATTCTATTCTATGCGATTCTATTATTTTCTATTCTGTTAAGTTCTATGCAAATCTGTTCTATTGTATGCTATTCTGTTATGTTCTATTCTATACGATTCTATTTTCTGTGCTGTTATGTTCCATGCAATTATATTCTATTATGTTCAATTCTATTCTATTCTGTTATGTTCTATGCAATTCTGTTCTATTCTATGCTATTCTATTATGTTCTATTCTGTTCTATTTGATTCTATTATTTTCTATGCTGTTATGTTCTATGCAATTATATTCTATTCTGTTCTATTCTATTCCGTTTTTGGCCAAGTAATGGCATAAATTGTAAAAATTGCATTTGGTTCCTAATAAATTTGTTTTTGTTCATGTTTTTAAATGATACGATTTTTACTTTTTTCATGCTAAAACATAGTACATATAATTGTGGAAATAATATGATTTATATATTATGTTATTATTTTAATGATCCATCACACTTCAGGTCATATTGGGCTGGATGTGGCCCTTGAACCAACATGAGTTTGACACCTCTGATATAGAGCATCATCTTCACTTACAGACTGTATTTTTATAATTATGCTCCTTTTTTTGTGAGGTTTTACAAGTCTTTAATCCGTAAGAATTATTACATGTATCAGTACAACACAGCTGACTGTAAAGGCCACTTATAGTGACATGTCTTATCTGTCTTACATACTCATGCATGTATTTAAAAGTGGTATTTCACATACACTCAAAGCTTTTTAGCTTTTCTTCATGCCATTTTCTTTGATCCATGTGGGAATTAGTGAGTTGTTATGAAATGCATTTATCATAAAAGGCAAAAACAAGTGTGCTTGATTGAGGTGCTTCATGACTGAAGGTTAAACCACTTTATCATATAATCCTGCTCTCCTGGCCCTCACAAGATGGAGTGGGAGTAATAACCTCCCCTTTAGCACAGCTCACTGATAATACTCCCCAAACAGGAAAAAATAGACATACACTAAATCTTGTTAATAATTCAGCTTGAGGGAAAGCTGAGGCACAATCGTTCTATATTTCAAAGACAAGTACTTTTGTGACTTCAATTAACAACAACAGGTTTAAATAATATTCTTTTGTTGTAGTAGCCGATGGCATTTGTAAGCTGTCATGTAAAATGACAAGGTGCGCTTTCGTAATATCAGAGGCTGTCACGTCTGTGCTATCATTTACCGCGCACATTTTCAGAGAACAGCAGCCGATGGAAAAGAACAAATGCTGAACCGGCTCTCAAAACATTGTTTAAAAGGGTGTCGTTCTTACAAGCCATGAGTTTATCAGTAAATATATAGAGAGTAGGTTAACACCGCAGTCTTTGGTGCAGAAGGTTGTCAGTTCGAATCCCAGGTGGGCCCTTAGGCCTTTACGCTATACATGCTTATACCCTTGTAGCCAAGGGGGGCAGTTACTCCTGCATAAATACAAAGGGGTGTGTCAGGTTATCATAATATCAGCATACCATATGTGCTGAGTTCAAAGTAAATTGAAGCAAAAGTGATGTTTTTATAGACATCTGAAATTTCAGCCATTATAAGTAAATTGGAGAAAAAATATATACATTAATTTTTAACTGTGACCTACTTTTCCCCAAAATGTAATCACTAGATCTGGATCATTGACAATCTGTAAACCTAATTTGGTATGAATTCAACCTCTAGTTTTGCTGCTAGAATGTTAACAAATAAACAAACAAACCAAACCGCAAACAATACCCTTGCCTTCCCTTCGGGGTGCGAGGTAAAAAAATAAAAAATAAAAAAAAAGAGCCCAAAAATAAAAACTACACGGCCAAAAAAATGCATTCATTTTTAACTGTGACCTACTTTTCCCCAAAATGTAATCACTAGATCTGGATCATTGACAATCTATGAACCCAGTTTGGTGTGAATTCAACCAATAGTTTTGCTGCTACAGACATTTGACATTGATTTCGCCCATTATACAGCAAGTAAATGGGGGGGGGGGGGAATTAAAAAAATTAATAATAAACTTTAACATTGACCTATTGTTCCCAAAATGTAATGGGATACATTCTGGGTCCTTGGTAATCTATAAACCTAATTTGGTATGAATTCAACCTCTAGTTTTGCTGCTAGAGTGTTAACAAATAAACAAACAAACCAAACCGGAAACAATACCCTTGCCTTCCCTTCGGGGTGCGAGGTAAAAAAAAAAAAAAAAAGATCCCAAAAATAAAAACTACTGGGCCAAATCCATTTACTCATTGTTTAGTGTGTTCCAAAGTGTTTTGACACATAAAACCCAGAGCACATTTTGACACTTCTATGGATGCAAATTAAACCCTTTGTCATTGAAATAATGTCTCAAGGATTAAAGGGTTAAAAATGACTTGTTTACTTGGTCGGTGTTTAAAATGGACAGTAGGCACCCAAATCATCCACTTATCTCGCTTGTTTTTCATGGCGAATATCTTCAAGTTCTCCCTCAGCAGGAATATCACAGGTCTTTTCATGATGAAGTGGTCTCAGCTTGACATCAGCCAACAGCTGTTAGTCTTAGTCATGTTCCAGCCGTATGTGGACAGTATTGACTGTTGATTTGGATGTGATTCATCTTCTCTGGTTTCAGCATTCCATGGACTCTCATTAGTAATGCTACCATATGATGTTTGCTTTGTTGGCACCCTCAGTTCTCAACACATGCCAGGGACCTACCGCTGTCACCAGAAACCATGAATTCTCCTCTTGAATAATTCTTTAAACCTCACTGAGGCAAAAGAGAGATTGAAGTAACATAATAAATATTAAATATATACTGTCTCTCCAAAATCAAACCAATATTCCATTGGATTGACTAGCTTTGATTTACAGTTTCCATTGACCATCATTTCAATATGCCTGTTGTAACATTTTGGGGTTTTTTTAATTGATGACGATGATTGATAGGAGAGTCGGACCGCTGTATAAATTCTTCTCCCAAAGATTCTCAGTGGAGTTCAGGTCAGGACTCTGTGGAAGCAAATCCATGTGTGGAAATGATTTCTCATGCTCCCTGAACCGCTCTTTCACAGTTTGAGTGCGATTAATCCTGGCGGTGTCATCTTGGAATATACCTGTATCATCAGGGAAGAAAAACTCTCCACTGATGTTCAAATCCGGTCATTCAGTATAATCAGATTCAGATGACCTAATTCAGTGGTTGCATAACGTTGGGAAGCTAGATGTGACCAACTGAAGTAATACCAGATCGTAACATTGCCCCCATATAGGTGTATATGGCAGACTCTAGGCATGATGGGTAATCGTTTTATTTACTTTTTCCTGTTGATCCACCAATCCTATCAGTCCATGTAAATAATTAGTGTAAAATACAGTTTATCATCTCTTCATGGTCATCAGATATGACCCATTTGGATGTTCAGAGGCTCCGTAGTGAACGCGGAAACACTGTCATCTTCTACAACACTGATTCACCAATAAAACCAATGGAGTTGGATCAGTGACAGTAGATGGAAACATTTGGTTGATGCTCAGTTCATGTTATGATGTTGTTGAAAAAAAAAAAACATCACATTTTCTTGATTTTTCTTTCCATCTATCCATCCATCCATCTTCTGCTGCTTATCCATGGTTGGGTTGGGTACAATACAAATATTTTCATTGTCATTGTAGCAAGTATAATAATATTTAGACCCACTGAAGACCTTGTGACCAGGATTTTTGTGGAATAACTAGTCCTCTATATAGGAGAGTTACCTTGAAATCAATAAAAATTGACACCCAACACATTAAAAAGACAGCCTTCTACACAAATGTACCTATTCAAACATGTGTGAATCATCCATATCGAACCTTTAACCTTATCTTCATATTTTGCAGCTCATTCGTTCATACAACATCTTATTACACATGGTGCATTTTCATCAATGCTGAGACCAAACCTTAAACTAGTCCTGTCCTTAAACTGCTGAAATAACCAACAAATCACACATTGTACTGTACTGAATGTACTATAACTGGTTACATCTGGTCTGGCTGTTTTTTTTTTTTTTTGTCTTTTTTTTGTGTCATCCCCAGTTTTATTTTCTACCACCATCTTTCCTGTATACTGTATCCAGGTTTTCAGTGCAAGGTCAATGTATTACACCAAGCTTGTCAGCTTCCTAAATTCCAATTATGGTTTCGACCTCTGCTCTAAGCGTGTTGTGAGGAGTCCTTGACAAGCCCAACACAATCAGCTGTAGAGTCATTATCGTAGATCAAACACATTGCGGCATTAGTGACAGTGTCAGTGCTCGAGGCAAAACCTTGATTTTATGAATGGTCTCCTTTACAAGAGTCACATTATTGTGAATCCAAATTTAGTCATATCTACTAAATGAATAGGTGATCACAAATGGGTCATAATAGAATAATGAAGACACAATATGGCAGTCCATGGCAGAACATAACCATATTAGGTTTCTTTTAAATTACATTTTCTGTGCAAATGATACACACATACCATCGATGAATGATCCAATTTCACAGCAATATGAAAAGTCTCATGAATGTCTTCAGATATCGGTAGGCCATGCTGTTTCATTTTAGATTTTATATTGATTTTATATAAATGTTGGCTATTATATAAGAAGCACATAAAGGAGGTTGAGTAGGGAACTTAAATGGAAATCTTGCATGGTTTCCCATCATCTTTTCACCTTTAGAGAAAAAAAAAATGTTCTAAACTATATGTTTTGCAAAAAAAAAAAAAATTATATCTCTTTGTTGTATTAAAGCCTATTAAGTGACAATATTAACTGAATGCTTTGAATAGTTTTGAGTGTATAAGACGGCATTTACAGGACGGAGCACTACATGTGATCGGTTGTTTGGACGCTAAAAGCCTCTGGTAGCATCTGTGACATGTGAGAACCCGACCTGACTGGAACAAAGCCATAATATCCAGAGTCTGTGCATAGCAAGTATGGGACACCGTGCTGCGTGCATAGCATTATATAAGATGGTACGGGATAATGAAACAACTCATAATGAAAGTGATGACGAGTAAAACTATGAATGAGAATTAAATTATAGCTAAAAAAAAAAAAAAAAAAAAAAAGTACAGTTCCATCCTCCTGCTTGCAATGTATTTTCTTTTTTCTTTTTTTTTTTCAATAAGCAATTTGGGAGAGATAGAAAATGTAATATAAGAAATGTAGATCACTGAGACTGATTATGTCTACAATATAGCCAGTATGACGCATCATAAAATGCTGATGGGTTGTTCATAGACAGAAGCTGAGGCCGGGTGAGGAGTCGAGCTTAATTCATATAGCAGTGCACGGCTGATAATAACTGATTCCAACGCCCGTGCACATCAGCTGATTCTCGTCCACACATCCAGTCGGTTAATCTCATTCAGGGTTCCATATTTAAGTGCTAGGCTCCACTATCATCACTGCTTCAGCTCTTTTTCTCCAAGCTGCTTCACAAACAATTTCCACCCCAGCTCCACCTTTTCATGCTGCATCTGACTTAATCAATGTGATTGTGTCGGCGCCCATGCCTGCTCCATTTCTTACAGGGGGAGGGGGGCTTGGTTCTGGTTTTCCCTACCCAGGCTTGCGTAAAAACATGCACTTCCTGCTTTTTTATTTTTATTTATTTTTTTTTCCACTTATGCACATATAAGAGCAGGGGGATCCCAGAACAGAGCCAAATAAGAAACCAGAATACTGAACTGTACTACCAACATGCATCCAACTATAGCATATCACTAAAAATATACATCACAGTTGGCGCTTTGTAGATGCTGGGATAGGGGAATATTTTCATGACCTTCCTGAGTGTGAATTCCAGTGATGGATTTGTGGATATTTTTGAAATTGTTGCTCCATTTCTTGTCATTCTGATGCATTGTGTCTTGATACACCACAGTTTTTCAAGGACGGAACAGGCCAAAGAAATTTACAGTACTGTATGAGTTTGATGTGTACAGTCGTGGAAAAAAAATATTAAACCACCCTTTATTTTCTTCAATTTCGTGTTCATTTTAACACCTGGTACAACTAAAGGTATATTTGTTGGAACAAATATAAAGATAACAATAAAAATAGCTCATATGAGTTTAATTCCAGAGCTAATATCTAGACATTTTCCATAGGTTTCTTGATAATAAACCAAATTATTTCATATTATTATTTATTTCATATCTGTCATTGTACTGACAAAAACGGTGTTTTTTTGACATTCCATGTTTTCTTTCCTGTCTGTTTTAGTCACATGATACACACAGGAGTTAGTAATTGATTGCATAATCATTGTTTGAGATGACTTTTGATGGTCCAATAATGTTTTTATGCAACTGTATTGTCAGTGACTTGCACACTGATGCAAATACACACATATTGACATATAATACATACCACATAGTACACACTTTAAATCTTAACTAGCTGTGGAAAATCTGAAACTTAAGATCCAATCTGTCTTGCATGATCGTTGCATTGCTGCAGCCATTACTTAAAATAAATAAGCCTTGCATCAGCAAAAAAATCCAGTTTATAATGACACACTAGAACAAAAAAGAAGAAACGCACTGAATGTCAAACCGATGCAGAATAAACATGTACATTTTTGATTCCACACCTTGCAGCCGTTGCACTCTGTGGAATACACAAAGCCCTTAACACAGGTTTTTACAACAATATGCAACCACTTTGTGATTCTATTGGGCAGATATACAGTAAATGCAGCAAATACAAGCAGTTTCATACACAGGCTCATCTATAAGCATAGACACGCATTCCTGCTATTGCACACACGTACAGTATACATGGTACATTGTGCTCATTTACTTAAGGTCATGCGTTGCCCCTGGGTTTACCTCCGATTAGAGTCAACAGCATGAAAAATTAAGTGATCGCCAGGTACACTTGGTTTGCTGCTGGTGTCTAACGCCTCTTGAGAAATCACCCGAAGGAAGCAAGAAGTTTTATTATTTCAGCAACAGATCTTATTAAACTACAGTTGGGTTCAGGAAAGGATGTTTCTTGACACCTGTCTCTGGGGCATCGTAACACTTCCAGTCTTGCACATCCAAAAATGCACGCAGTACAAGAGCAACAGGTCAGATCAGTACAAATGTGTGAATGTGTGTGACTAGCAGCATGTTGTTGAATGCTTTAAAAGGCAGACAGGTATGTATGCAGTGATTATCCAGGGCTTTGCAAAGTGCCCTCGGCAGTGACGATATTTCATTGATTTATGTAATCAATTTGAGGTAATTATGCAGGAATGCGCTGAATGAGCTCCTCCGGGGACAACGCAGAATGCTGTCTGTAGTGTGACTATGTGATCACAACTCCCCAGTGACATCCGCCACGCTCTGCAGCCCTCTACAAGAGAAAGCCCTAACACATAAAATATGGCAACTGAGGGATGGGTCTTAATGCAACAGAGCAACATCAAATACAGGCATACATTATGCGCAAAAATTAAATTAAAAGTTTATTTTTTGCTTGTCGCGCTAATCCTCTTCTTTTAAGTCAGGGGAATATCTTGACTACATATAGCGTACACTCAGCCTGGGGTTTAGGTGGTGTTGTCAAGCAATTAAATTGACAAGTTTTATTTCAGTAATCCCACAATGCACAAATTAAATGAGCGTTCAAAATGTCAGGTTTTAGCGTTGAAGGTGAAACTAATGAATACAGTTGGCATCCATCTACTAAAATGAAAAAAAACAAAACAATAACCAAACAAAAAAAACAAAAACAAACACAAGCAGCAAGCAAATGTCTAAAAACTGATTCATTATTTTAAAAAGCAAGCTGAATCAAATCAGATAAGCACCGCATAGTTTGTTGGATATAAATAATAATAACGGATGGCCTTGACAGAGCGTTCCAGGCATATGTGACGAATGGTTTCCGCTCACTAAGCAGAGGTGATTTTGAGATGAGGACTGAGGCTGTTCCAGTCAAACTGTCACAGGAAGCTGGCAGCATCAGTTCCACTGACACATCTGAAATTGGCTTTGGTCTACCTGTGTGTATGCATTGGGATCCAGACCGACCTTTTGTTGCACAGATCATCGAACGAAAGGGTGAAGTATTAAGCGACAAATGGAAAGAGTTGAACGTGCAAAGTCTGAGTCGTTCAGAACAAATGACAAACCTGCAAATATGTTAATCACATGTAATATTTAAAAAATGAATATGGTAATGCTTTATTCATTGGAAAT